>JAMQGT020011508.1:0-99264 GCA_024447675.2 Pterophyllum scalare | reverse complement strand
CCTCATCATCATGGACCTCTACTGTTAACATTGAGCATTACAGTTAAAAAAACAAAAAAACAACGGGAAATGATATGCAGACCTTACCAGCGATCCAGTTCCAAATAGTCTTTTATTAAACTGTTATAGTATACATTTTGTACTTGAGTGTGTGTGTGTGTATATGTGTGTGAGGGGGTCTTATTTTTTTGGAACAAGACATAATTTTGCATCTTAAAACATTAAAGAACAGTCCAACATAGAAAAGATCACAGTTCAGTAGTGTTAATTATCTCCCCACTTTCTCCTGTAAAACTATTAATTAACTGTATGTATCACCTGGCGGGGAAGCTCTTCAAAGCGCATCCAGAGACCACTGAGTCATATTATTCAAGGCCACTATCCATTTGCCATGCAAGCAGAGCCGGGTTTGGTTAGGTTATAGGAAAAATAACAAAAACCCTCTCACTACACTCATTACAATAATTAAAAACATCTACCTCTACTGCCAGTGCAGACTTTTTTCATTTGTTAAGCAAATTAAAACTCAGAAGAATTTGTGGGTTTAAAGCAAATAAGATGAACTACAAACTGAAAAAAATACATAACGTGTCCAGTCTTGGTGGACAACAGATGCTCAATCCTAGTTCAGACTGGCAAGGCCTCTGATGAGCAATGATAGCTAAGGCAAATGGAGTGGCGCGCACACACAGTACAATACCCATACACAAGATCAAAGAAGACGGCACAGACTTTTTCCTCTGGACTCAAACTTTACATCTAAACAAATCAGTATGCCATGTGGCCGCTTTCGTCTGCGGGGATTTTAATTGTAAATTAGTTTGTCGAGTCATAAAAAAGTGCAGGTATTTCGCAAAACTGACATTCAAAAGAGCAAAAAGAAAACTTTAATCGGAGATACTGTATATAAAACAGGCTTGTCAAATATTGAACAACTCCCTGCTGCCAAACTCCTTTTCCTGTACAGTTAAATCATTTGTGTAAATAAGTCTATATTACTGTAAATGATTTATATTAGATTTCCATACACTTTTGTCACTTTACAT
This sequence comes from Pterophyllum scalare, assembly GCA_024447675.2. Taxonomy (NCBI): domain Eukaryota; kingdom Metazoa; phylum Chordata; class Actinopteri; order Cichliformes; family Cichlidae; genus Pterophyllum; species Pterophyllum scalare. Next base: position 98,218 of record JAMQGT020011508.1, on the reverse strand, counting down.
CTGTGTCCCATCACCCCTCAAACAGAACAAGTTTGAAAACTTACAATTTTTCTGATATAAACACACCTTAAAAGTTTGAGAAGCTTGACAAGTGTTTAAAGAGGTCATCTCAAAGTGACAAAAACTGCGCAATACACTGAAAACATGGCTTCTCTCTGTCCCTGTACATCGGGGGGGGGGTTAAATAAACCTTAGTGGGTGTTGGAGCCTCACCTCTGAAACTAAATGGTGACTTCAATGTGTAAAAGCTTGTTTGCCACCAAAGTGGCATGGCCTGTTGGACTTGTTAGACTGGTTTGAGATAGGGTTGAGTGACACAGCGGAAAAGATTTGCAGCGACATTAGGGTGTGCAAAGTAGAATAAAGGCATATTAGTCAGACCCAAAACCTTCAGGAAAAAGCAACACTTCAAATCTAAATGTGATTATATTGATTATCACACAGACACACTGGACAAGTTCAAAGTCAGTGTGATTTTAAATAAGGAGTGAGAAAGAGTGAACACCCACATGATTGTAAGACTTTATCCAATGTGCCAAATAGAAAGAAATGAAAACATGTGGCACTTAAAAGCACTGCCTCTCATCAGCTGGTCTTAGCTATATAAATGAGATAATAGAATACATGTGTGATTAATATTTATGTAAAATTATTTCACTGAGGAAGGGGGAGGAGAGCTTCCCAAGTCTGATTCAGAGCCTTGAACATTTCCTATTTCCTGATCTGAACTGTGCGGGTGATGACACAGGCCTGCGTGTTTATGTATATTGGGTTATAGCATTTAGGTCTTCTTCTTCAGGTCCTCAAACCGCCGCGTCAAATCATCAAAGTCGATGTCATCCGAGGTGGTGTTGCTTCTGCCGAAGGAGGATGTCGGGAGTGTGTCGGGAACAGACGGCAGTTCTGGGAGAGCGTTGTTGTCATAAATCCGAGGTGAAGGAGTAGGACCTGGAGAGTAACAGGTATTAGTTATTCAGGAAAATGTTTGGCAGGCTGTGCAACAGAGGTGAGCTCTTTAAAGGATAACTTGAGTAATATCCTACATTTTAGTCCTTGTTAACATATAATGCAAACAGGCCCCCCCACCCCCGAGTTTAAAGATTCAAACACTATTCAAGGCTAACTAGCACGATGTTGGTTTCAGTCTTTTCAGTTGATTCACTGACGATAAGAAAACGTATAAAACATTTCCCGCCTTATCCTTTAACTGCTGCTCACTGTTAGCAGAACTCACCTGTGGCCTGGGAAGGAACGAAAGGTTTGTCAGTTATGTCGTCAATCTGAAACAAAGAAATGTGTAAGGGATGAGATCATCTTCATATATTTATATATAATAAAAAAGATATTTTTTATATGTGTGTTAGTATTAATAGGACTTGGATTAATACTTGATTTCAGCAATGCAGAGGTGAAAATGAACCAAAAAAGAAAACCATCACCTTTAACCCCTTCAGTCATGACACAGGTGATATTTGGAGGGGAAAAAAAATATATTATCTTGTGCCTACATAATCTTTTTATGTAGGAGATGTCAGAAAATGAATAATACAGTACAAAATATAACTGTATAAAGTGATGTACACAGTTGTGTATGCAGTGACCAAAGGGGTTAATGTGCAACACAAAAACTAAGCTCTCTCTCCAAAGGAACTCAGTTACCTCTTCAGCTCTGTCCCACTCAGAATAATTGATCGGGTCACAGTTAGTAGGTTAAAGTGGTCAAACCTCATGCTACCTACATCCATGCGGATGAAACTGAATCTGGCCCTTCTCTGAGAAATACTGCTGAAGCATGGAGGACACCCAGAACTTTAAGCAAGCTGAATAAACAGTTCTTCCCTGAGTGGCTCCCTGCCCTGTCCGTCTGTCCATCTTTGGGAACATGAAGGGGGCATGGATGGAGGGGAAGGGTTCAGTCACTTACAGACTCGTACGTAGGGGGAGAAGTGGGCAGCTGAGGTGGCTGCCCTCCTCCCATGGGGGGCTGGAAGCTGTTGTAGGTTCCAATTGCAGCATTAAATGGTTCCTGGGAGGAAAACAAAATGAAAAAGAATAAAATGATACAAAATTATTTATATATATACACATCTCAAACAAGTCTGAGAAAGGTAGCTGACTATTGTATACACTACAAAAGATAAAAGTATTAGGTCAAACCGATTAGTCTTTTAATTCATGTGTTTTCAGTCCACAGCTGTGTAAACAAATAAATAAAAAAATAAAAAAATCAAGCACCTCAGTCATGCAGTCTGCCTTTACAAACATTTGTGAAAGAGCTTACTGAATCAAGTGTGGTGTGTAAAAGGACGCCACTGATGCAACAAGTCAATTTGTGAAATGTCTTTCCTCCTAGATACTTCATGATCAGCTGTATGTAGTATTATTGCAGTTAAAGTGTTTAGGAAACACACCACCTCAGCCACAAAGTGTCAGAGCAGGTAAAATTACAGAGCCAGGTCGCTGAGTGCTGAAGCACACCAACGTTCTGCTGACACAATGACTGCAGAGCTCCAAACCTCCACTGGCATTAACATCAGCACAAAGACTGTGCGCGAGGTGCTTCATGGCTGAGCAGCTGCTGTAAGTAATGTGTAGGTGGCCCAGTAATCCTGTCCACATAGTGTGTATAATTCTTATACAAAACAAAGCCAATTAATTTCATATTGTAAATCATATTGTAGGTTACTGCCATTAAGTAATCATGTTTCAAAACATCTGAAGCAGCTGTGAAGGATTTCTAATACCTCTAAAATTTAATAAAATATTAATTTTCATTTATAATAATAACTGTGGGTCATTCCACAGTAGTTGGGAAAACAAGAGTTGATCATTAGATTTAAGATTCTTAGCTGAGAATCTATTTTTTTATTGCATAGAAGCCAAATTTTCATGAACTGTTAACTGAATGTTGATTACAACATTTTTTTAAACGTCAAATTATAATAAATTAGCCAAAAGGCAAAAATCACTGTCACAGAGGGGTACAACTGTAAAATTGCTGGAGTATGTATTTTCTTTATTGAAGTCTTCCATTCAGTAATAGATAAAGCTGTACCTCACATATACTAACAACATAACATTTTACTTTCCATTAACATTTGCATATAGCAAAAGTACAAAATGTCCCCTCGGTGACAAAATAAGGTCAAGTTTTTTTTATTCCCTCAGTGGCTCGAGTAAAATTCATAACCTATTATGAACTTTTGACTTTGGGGTCTTACTTTGTGTAAACAAAAATGAACTGTCACAGAGAGGACAAACTACTTTTGATTTTACCTTTATAGTTCACCTTAAAAACTGTTTACCTTGCCTTGTTTGGTATCACTGTTTTCAGCACAACCTCACGTGTACCGATAGTTATTTTTTCATTTTGACATATTGTGTTAGCACAATGTACCTAAAATCACATAAAACATCAAATTTGAGCAGGAAATTTTTTTTTTTTTTTTTTACTGTGAAAACCACAAACATGTTTATCATGTTGTAAATTTGAAAAACTTATAAAACAAATTTAGCAAACAAAATTATATACAACTATTTATATAAAATGCAGGCAAAGCCTCAGGCATTTTTCTGTACAACTATTTACAAAACAATCAGGTGTCGATAAGATGCCACACAAATTATTTGTGCCACTCCAAAAAAGCAGTTCCTGTCCACCTTAAGACAGAGGGGCCCATCACAGGCAAAACCCGCTAGAAATATCGCCGTCTGTCTTTCGCCACCCTTTCACCTGTTCCTCAGCAACCAAATGATTAGCTTCATTTTGCTTTGTCAGCCCAAGCATTAGATGTGACGTGACAGTGAAATTGATCTATGAGTACTGTATTGTAAGGAGCACATATAATGTAAGAAGTTAAAGTGTTGTTTTGGGGAGGAAAAAAAATATTCTTTTTGATAGCATGTAGAAGTGGACAAGTGTCCCCACCGTGATGCTACATATGGTTACATATTCAGTCATTTTCCCTTCAATGACATGCAAAATACGGTGGAATTCCCCCTGTATGTTGTTAAAGGGTATGTTATTTAAAAAGAAATGCAAGCTCAGGAGTAATTTCCTGTATTGACAAAAATATTGCTTTAAAAAATTATTTTTAGATGCTCCAAAAAAACAAAATTGCATACACGCCTGCCAAGAGTGCAGGTATCAAATGTCTGAACAGCAGATATAAAAACCTGAATATAAACACAACACTACCCGCATATCATGATAGGACAAAATGAGATTTTTTTGTTTGTTTGTTGTCAGTGTAGTGGCCAAAACAGAGAAGTTCTGTTGGTTTACTTTGTAATATTAAACTATTTCAAATTATCACTTAAGTTTTGTCCATATTCAAATCTGTTGCAGGATGTAAAAAGGAGCACAGTATAATTAAAAACCTGCATAACAGTTAATTATAAGAATGAAATGTACACAATTCACAACACAACCATCAGGGCTGATATCTTTAAAAGGAAACCCTTACAGCTCCTTTGGCAGGTGGATAGTTGAAAGGTGATGGCATAGGCATAGCCATAGGCATGGGCATGGGCACGTGGATTCCAGGAGCTGGTGGAGCTGTGAATCCTCCACCGCCTCCTCCTCCTCCAGACTTTCTGTCATTGTCCACATCAATCAGGTCAGCCTCCTCCCCAGGACACACCTCGGGCTGTCCAAAGAAGCAGTGGATAGTAAACACACGGAGGGTAAAACTTCCAACCTTCACACTGAGCAACCACAGACTCTTTACTGCTTACCCGGACCATGGCATCAGGTTCATAGGGCACATTATAGTTCTTTGCGATCTCTATCAAGTAGCGCTCGACCAAAATCTTGGGAGGAGCCTCCACACTCAGTTTGTGCATCAGCTGAAATCAGATACTAGATTAGATGCCACTAACAGTACCAGGCGAAAGGTTCATGCATTCCTATACATGCTTGCGAACAGTCACTGGAAAAAATTACCCTGTCGTTGACTGTGCCAATCTGGTTTGTCCTGCATAGCTTGCCGTATTCCTTGCTATATTTTGCACATAGCTGTTCAGAAACCTGAAAGAAGATTTTAGAGACAAGACTGTCAATACTGGCTTGAAAGGAATAGATCCAAATACAAATTTTTGTATTGTTATTGGCAATGCAGCCAGTATTTAGACAGATCTTACAGTTTTTAGCTCAGACACCTCTGACTGCAGACGTGGAGCTGCCCAGATGAGGGTGGACACTGCCTCCTGTAAGCCTGGATCTAGTTCTCTAATAAGTAGTAAACAGCAGCAGTGTTAACAAGGATGAACACTTACAGTAATTAATGTACAATGCTCAGCACTCACTTCATAGACTGAATGAGGCCAAATCGAGTCAACAGCAGGTCACAGTAAAGCTCCAAGATCTCCATGGCTTCTACTAGATAGTCCTCTCTGATGATGTGCTCCACCCGGATCCGTGCCCGCTCATCCTTACCCGATGACAGGTAATCTGCAATCTCCTTCCTGGCTTTCTGAGCAAGCTCAGCTTTTGTTTTTTTAAATGTGTGAATGGGAAAAAACAGGAAAAAAAAATAACACAACTACTTTACAAACAAAGACCCACTTCAGCTGTTGGAGAGCAGCACCAAGGACTCACTTTTCTTTTTCTCGAGGAGTTTGAGCCGGTTGATGACCAGTCGGAGGTTGACTCTTAGCCTCTCTGCTTTGAATCCTCCTCCCAGCATGATGATGGATAGCCTGTGGACAGGAGAGAGGACAGGAAACCATGTGAAGACGATCTTTGGAGACCATCAACTAACCTCGCCACCTCTGATCCAGTGAGTCACTCAATCATGTGAGCATGACCAGCCCATCGCAACACAATGACACCGCACATTTAATCCACAACGCAACACACACGTAAACACGGTCAGGAATAAACATAAAGTTAGTTACTAATAGCAACTGCCAAATATTAAATGAAAACAATTAGCTTCAGCTTGACGCCGAGAACAGATATAAAGCGGGGGGTGGGGGTAGCCTTGTTACTTTAAACGATACCGTCTTATCTGGTTTAGTGTACTTGAATCCATTACGTTCACCACACTATTATAATTATAAACTATTAGGAAACCGAGTCAGTGTCAGTGTGGCTAAACCTGTTAGCCACAGCCATTGCTTTGTTAGCAGTCCTGTTATCGTTTGCGCTAGCTCCCTAGCGCTCTTGATTAATGCCAACAAAACCGAGAGAAATACACTCAAAGGGTTTAACCAATAAGGTCGTTTTGAAGCGGCTAAACAGCTGAAAATGATCAGAAGCTTACCTGCAAAGATGAATCGAGCGTACGGACCAACTTATTAGGGTTTCTGTCTGTGTTTCGTCCCTCGGTTCACTTCCGTGATTATCTTCAGTGACGTCATGGGGAATAACCCAGGGGCGGGGTGTGTCTGAGTCACACGAGAGTCAATCACTCTATCAGAGGTGCAGGTGTGACCAGGTACACTGCAGTGATCCAATGGCGTATCACAGATAACTAATTCCTGTGAATGCTGTTAAGCATTCGCATTATTGTTATACTATACGAATTTTGGTCGTTAACTCCTTCCCCACGGTTTGTGCCACAGAAACCTTTCTGGTATCAAAACGTTCAGCTTTTTCTGGAGAAGTGTGCTATTACTTTTCTTTTTTGTAACCTTTATACTTTTTTAAAAAATATTTAACTTTTTATGAATTTTATCTTTTTTAATTTGAAATGAATGGAGAAAGCTTCAAGTCCTCTTCAAACCCACCCTACTACTACTGCGATGTAACGATTTCCGCGTACTTTGAGCTAGAGGAAATGAAATCTAACTTTAAACGGGCCCCAAGACCTTGAACTATTCAGGTATTACATGGTTTGTTTATATCTTTTATGTTTTTCAAACCGTTTAAGTTTGATGAACTTTTCAGACAGTTTCTGAAATGTGTATTGGAAGCTTTTAGAGTGTTGACATCATCACTCACTAAAGACTTTAAGCTTTTTTACTTTTCAAAATTTTTTTCCCTTTCAGCTCTTTTTACTCCCTCAAATTTTGTTCTATCCAAACAATTTATACTTCAAATTGTAGTTCTGGTTGTGCTCTTTAAGAAAATGTCCTTTCCAAAGATCTGACATTTACAGAATTTAAACTAGGAGCCTCCGAGTGTCCGGTGTACCCTCCCCGTCTCTCATTCACTGCAATGTTAACTTTTCTCCTCTCTTTGGAGGAAAAACCAAAACGATGACTCACTATGGGAATGCGCCTCCCTGCTTATTCCTCAGGAGCTTTTATCTCATTCTGCCAATCCTGATTGGCTGGTGACTGTGATGACCATGTTGGGCAGAGCCACCCACCTTTAAGTAGCTTGCGCTACAACATAGTCATTATTCAAACACCTCTTCTCGCTTCAGAGCATATCTCATCAGCAAATAGACTAGCTAGTTGAACTGTCCAGAGACAGGAGTGTTTAGCTAACTTCTTTGTCGCTGGGTGCTAGTTCCCTTTTCTGCTCATCTCGTCCTGAGCCCGAGTCTTCACCATAGACCAGGGCATCCTACCACTTACCCTCTGGTAATGCAGTTATTTGTATGGTTTGGCATGCCAGCTAACACCGTTTTATCATTTTGCTGTAGGTAGCAAACCAGCTAACATGCTGTCATCATAGTTAGCATCCCAGCTAACAAAAATGAACCCATCATTCCCTCACACCAGAGGAAGCAGAGACTCCAGGGCTCGACTCTGCATTTGTGGCAACAAAATCTCGAGTAAAGACACACACCAGGTCTACTCTTGCTGCCTCGGGTTAGAACATGTCCAGCTTGCTCTCAAAGCTCCTGGTTCATGCGTGCACTGTGCCCGGTTCACCATGAAGAGTCTCTGGCGAAGACTAGTGCACCAAGCTAGAATGTCTGGAACAGATCCTTACTTGCTCACAGCTGGGATTGCAGCAGATGGTGGCGACAAGGAAGGAATCGTGGAAGCCAAACTGTGCGCTGGCACCAGCTGGGGCTCCCAGCTGGACCTGGCCGCGGCGGCCCCGCCAATGGAAGACATGCTACAGTTGGATTATGGAGACACCTCAGAGCTCCTTACATATCTGACATTGAGGTGGACGAAGATGAAATTTTTGTTCTCTCTTCTCAGGCTGTCAAGCCTAACACTGTGGCCACCTCCTGGGGCGAGGAGGACAGCGCATCGGCTTTCCCTGCTCCCAGCATGGATTTGCACAACATGTCATAACGGAGACCACCAGATCATGTTATGGGGGGAAGAAATTGCCCTAGGCCACCAGGGCAGCAAAACAGTTACTCCCAGTCTTCCCGGAGCTGTTGGAAGAGATAGCTGTCTTATGGAAGGACCGCCCATTCAGCAGCATAAGTCCAATACAGGGGGCTTCTTCCCTGGATTTTGAGGGCATGGAGAAGCCGCATGCCCCCTATGGAGCCGTTATTTGCAGACCACCTCCATCCGCAGTGAGTGGTGGCCGCAAGATGGCCTTTTAACACAAGTTTTGGGGGCCTTCAAAGCGGACCAAACACAAGAAGTTGCCACTTCCCTATCCCTGAGGAGACAGAGATGGGCGGTGCTCACAACTTCAGCCTGGGTACTGAAAACAATATCACGGGGCTACAGGCTTCACTTTGCCATTACTCTCACTCGTTTCCTGGGCATAATACATTTCCAAGCACGGGGAGAGTCTGCTTGCATTCTACAGGAGGAACTACACTCACTGTTAGAAAAGAGAGCTATTTGCATAGTGGCGGACTTCACTCTATCCTGGATTTGCGGGCTCTGAAAAAAATTCATCCACCTGACTACATATTTAGACAATGGACTCCTTCTAGTGTAGTTGAAGCAGGAAGCTACGACACAGATGTCTGTTGTCGTGAAGCATCTAACTGACCTGGGTTTCATAACAGACACCGAAAAGAGTGTGTTTTCTCTTTCTCTTTCAGGGTTTGTCTCTGGACTCGATCTCCTTCACAGCCATTCTGTCAGCGGAGAGGGAGTGAAGGCGTTCAGAGCGTGCCTCGCGCTTTTTGCCTACACAAAACAGTCCACTTCAGGCTATGGCTTCGACCACTGGGATTGAGGGCTTCAGCCATCCTGTTGGTGTGACTTGGCTGGCTGCATATGAGAGATTTTCAGCACTCGGTGGCGCAGGGAGTACCGATGGGCACCGTGCAGTGTGGAAAGGTGGCCTTCACAGACACGAGCCTGTCCCGTTGGGGCCGTGTTCACGGAGGGCAATCTGTGAGAGGTCTCTGGAGCATTACTTTCCAATGATCCCACATAAATTATCTGGAGCTTCTGGAGGTGTTTCTCACCCCCAGGTGCTTTCTCCCATTTCTACAGGGACATCACATCCTTGTAAGGACCGACAATACAACGACGGTGACTTATATCAACCGTCAAGGGGGGCTGCGTTCACACCAGTTTTACACATTGACACGAAGACTGATACTGCGGAGCAACAAACTTTTCCTGTCTCTGAGGGCGATGCACGCCCCAGGCTCTCTAGGAGTGGATCTGCTATCCAGAGGAGGATACGGTGACTGGGCCCTGCATCCGGCCACTATAGAACAGCTGTTGCTGTGCTATGGCCAGACTTCAGGGGATCTTTTTGCTTCAGAAGAAAATGCGCAGTGTCTGCATTTCTTCTCCTTGCACCTGGCACTTTGGGCCTGGCCTGTGAGTGAGTCAATCTAAGTATGGTGGGCCTTCCCCAGGGGGTGATTAACACTATTCAGAATGCTAGGGCATCCTCCACCAGGTCTCTTTACAACTGTAAGTGGAGGGTGTTTGAGGACTGGTGCCATGATAAGGGTCACATTCCCTTTCAGTATCCACTTGCCCTGATTCTGTCATTCCTACAGGACTTGATTGACAAGCAAAAAGCCTTTTCCACAGTTAAAGTGTACTTGGCTGTGATTGCTGCCTTCCACATGGGTTTTGGTGATAAAACGGTTAGCCAACACCCTTTGGTTTGTCATTTTATGAAGGGGGCCTGCAGGTTACTCCCTGTCTATAGGCCCATGGCACCACCTTCGGACTTAGTGGTTTTGGATGGGCTCTGTGGCCCTCCATTTGATCCTCTACAACAGGAGGCTAATTTAAAGCATCTGTCTCTGAAGACTGTAATGCTGCTGGCTCTATCCTCGGCTTTACGTGTTGGTGATATTCATGTTCTTTCAGCACATCCTTCATGCACTGTTTTCATGCAGTCTAGGGTGCTGCTGAAACCCAACCCGGCCTATGTGCCTATTACCTTGACAGCATTATCCCCGCTCCCTTTTTCTTGTGATGAAGAACAAAGTTTGCACATACTGTGTCCTGTTCATGTTCTGCATGCTTATTTGGACAGGACTAAGAGTTGCCGAAATAGTGACTAGCTTTTCATTTCGTGGGCAGGCCCTCACAAGGGCAGGCCTATCACTAAGCAACGGCTCTCACACTGGATTGTGGAGGCGATTGCACTGGGGTATACGAGTCAGGGGCTGCAGGCTTTGGAGGGTCTGCGGGCTCACTCCACTCGCAGTCTGGCAGCATCCTGGGCCCTGTTTAAAGGAGTGTCAATCCAGGAAATCTGTGCAGCAGCAAGCTGGTCTTCATGTCTCACTTTTGCTGGCTCAGGCTGGATATGTCTGCTCCAAGTGTAGCCCAAGCAGTACTGAGCTCTGGGTCCTCACTTGGATAGGTGGACTACTTGCTATTTGCTGGTGATTGCTTGAGATAAGCTTGTCTGGCAATATGGGAGTCTCCATTTCCCATAGTGAGACATCAAAACAAATGCTAGTAGTGAGAACTTCAGGTTATGAGAACTGGGGTTACGCAAGTAAGCTTAAGTTTTTGTGTGACAAGCGTGTGTTTGGGGGTAGGTCAGCAGGGGTTTCTTGTGCATGTCTACTCTTTGGCGGGAGAAGACATGGGCACATCCACCAATAAGATGCAAGCTGATCTAAACTACAGTGCTGGTGGTTTAGCACTACCAATGAAGTGTTGATCTGGGGATGTGGAGGTTATGGGTTTAATTCCCAGCTTTGGTGGAAATTTTCCTCAAATGTCTGTTTTTTAAATTTTTTCATAAAAAAATAACATAAAACATAAAAATTGGGAATTCAGACTCGGCTTGTTTCTGCTCTGTTTCCCTCCTTCCGCATTTTGATGCACTTCAGCTCCAAGTTTGGCTGTTTCCCTATATTTAAACACCAATTTCAGCAAATCAAGTTAAATTTAGGTATTTTCTTGACAATTTCAGCTCTTTTAATGTTCTTTTTTTTTCGTTTTTAACTGTTTACTCACCAAATTATGTTTTAGGTATTTTATGCATTTCTAGGCATTGCAGCTCAAATCTTCCTTCTGCATACTTCATGCTACAGAAACTATTCTGGTATTATAACAATCAGCTTTTTCTGGAGAATTATGCCATTACTTTTCTTTTTAGTAACTGTTATAGTTTTTAAAATATTTGCTTATGAATGCATTGGCCATTTGATTAGTTTGATGCTTTTCAGCTCCATGTTTTGCTACTTCCCTATTTAAACAGCAGTTTGAGCAAATCAAGTTCAATTTAGGTACTTTCTTGAGAATTTTAGCTGTTTTACATTTCTTTGCTTTTTTTTTTTGCTCATCACTGTAGTGTGGTTTAATGTATATAATAGAACAATGGTGGAAGCTCAAATACACATACAGGCTAAATAACATTACTGTGTTAATCTATACATAGTATCTATAGATTCAACTTTTTAATCAGACTGATGGTAACCATATGTCAAACGTGGTTTGACTTATCTAATTTTCCCTAGGTGTAGCACAATTCCTAATTCGTTCAGCCACCTACTGAAGTTTGGAAGTGTCTCAGACTTCCAGGATTGTAGCCAAATTTTCTTTGTCAGTGAGGAAATGGCCTGAGCCTCATAACAATCCTCGAAACTGCTCAAATCAACCATCCCAAATAATGATGTAAGAGGGGCAAAGAAAGCTTCCTGTTAAAAGGTTTGAAAAATAACTCAAATAGGTGACCCCCCCCCCAAAAAAAAAATTCTGTGAACAGTTACACTGAATAAACTGGTGACAGGGCTCCTTGATCAGTCGAACATTTCCCATGCTGAGGTTAAGGGCTTTGGAATAATTTATGTAATCTGGCGCAGAATATGGATAGTTCTAAATTGTATCAGGGTGTGCCGAGCATTTACAGAAGTACCATGAATATTTTCCAAGTATTCTTTCCCACACTTTGTCAGTGATCTCAATCCTGTGTTGTTCCCACTAATCTGCCTGGAATAATTCTGAGGATGGACCCTTTATGTATTCATGTTTATTGTATTGGCTCCTTTGGAAAATGGCTCGATATTTAGGAGGCTATCTAAAGCCACATGGTGGGGTTTCCCTTCATACTGTGGAACATGAGTTTAAAAAAATATTTTTTTTGGCAAGAATGAGAACAAAAAAAATATATAAAATAAATACACACACACACACACACACCATCAGCACATCTGAAAACCGGATTCACTTTAATGAAAATGGAAATATGTAAGAATTTCAGATGTAATATTTTGTAGCTTTCTCAAAAAATATGTACAATAAATCATTGCTAATTCCTAACAATGCATGACAGTTATTACAACTTGAGTTTGCTGGCAGAAACATCTTTGTTTTTCTTCTTCTTGGAAGACTGGTCCTTTGCACTTTTGATCTGACTTTTGACCTGGTCCTGAAGCTGAGAGAAGAACGCTTGAGAGGACCGCAGAGCCTTGTCCTTCCCCTCATCCTGAAACCAAGGAACACTTTGTTAGTCACCTATCTGCAGCATCATCTAAGAATTTGTGTAATGTTTATGACAAAAGGCTTACTGGAAGGTGTGGTGTGAGTAATTGTTTGCTAAAAATAGATCACCCAGTTTGCGATAGCAGTATAGCATTAAAACATGAGCTAATCGAAACTACAGCTCAACCACGTGCTCAAACATCTGTTCTTAGGTTAATCTGAGCATTTTGTTGATTGAGTGACACGTGGAAGAAACACCAAGGCCCTCAATTTAACCAAAAGTACCAATAAAACGATGTAAAGATGCTACTTTTTAAGTAAAAGTCTTGCATCTTTAATCCTGCTTAAAAACTACTAAAAAATTATTCATAGATTTTTATGTGTCAGCTGGCATAGGCTCCAGCCCCCCCCCCGCGACCCTGAACAGGGTAAGCAGAAGAGGATGGATAAAAAGTTAACTGGCTGCTGTCAGCGATACATTGTGTACAAGCCACTTCATCGGGTAAACCTGTTCAACTGGTCATTATTGCAAATTGCTAATCAGCCAATCACATGGCAGCAACTTAATACATTTAGGGATGTAGACCTAGTCAAGATGTGGTGAAGTTCAAACGGAGCATCAGACTGGACAAGGTGATTTAACAGACTCAACATGGCATGGTTGATGGTGCTGGTCTGAGTGTTTCAGAAGCTAATGATCTACTGGAGTTTTCACACACAAACATCTCTAGAGTTTAATGAGAATGGCCTTGGGGGGGGGGTTAGTTGTAACCACTTGTTACAACTAAAATATGCAGAAGAGCATCTCTGAACACCTAAATCAAACTTTGAAGCAGAAGGGATACAGCAGCAGAAGACCACGCTGGGTGCCACTCCTGTCAACTAACAGGAAACTGAGACTACAGTTTGGACAAGCTCGTGAAAATTGTACCTGGCTGCTTCCAGCAAGATAACACATGTCACAAAGGTCAGATCACCTCAAACTGAACAGGACAATGAGTTCACTGTACTCAAATGGCCTCCACAGTCACCAGATCTCAATCCACTAGAGCCCCTTTGGTGGAGATTCACATCATGGACCTGGAACTAACAAATCTGCAGCGAATGATGACGCTGTCATGGCAACACGGACCAAAATCTGAGGAATGTTTCCAACACCTTGTTGAATCTGTGCCATGTAGAATTAAAGCAGTTCTGAAGGCTAAGGTTGGTCCAAGCCAGTACTAGCAAGGTGCAACTAAAAAAGTGGCCCCTGAGTGTATACTGTAACAGTTATTTGCTTTAATTAAGATGTTAACTACTACTTTGTGTATACTGTTTAACAATTGCATCATATTCTAGAGTGTTCATGTTTCATATTTATATTTTTACTTCCTAAAGTAACTAGCTGGTGTTTAAAGTAAAATACGTGTCTATAGAAGCATTTATTGGCATAAAGAACAAGTGCCTCACGTTTCAAGTACAGTACTATTTTGGTCAAAATTCCTATCATACTACAACCTTTTCCTATGTGAATCTTCAAGCTTCTAACATCTACAACTAAAAACTCAGAGCAGGTTAATGATCTCCTTTTGAGAGCAGCAGAGTGAAGTCAGATCACTCACCTTGAGTATCGTCGCTTTGCCTCCTTTTGTGACTTTCTTAAGGGTTTCTGTGACTTCAGCCTTTGACAGCTTTTTGTTCTCCCCAGTTTTATTTGCTTCTTTAAGTTTCTGTCTCTTTTCCTTCTCCTTGATCTTCAGACGCTTAACCTTCTTTTTGTGGCGCCTCTCACGCTTCTTGTCTGTTGACGTCTTCTCTGTAGTGCCCAGTAGATCTCCTGCTTTGTTCTTCTCCTTTGGTTAGAGAAGAGGATTACTGACTAAAATCCTAATATGGAAATAATGTACATCTGTACATGCACTTGAGACAAACCTTGACTTCTTCTGGTGCAAGTAATTTGGCATCACTAGTGCTGATAGGAGCCACCTCCTCCATTGTAATAGATGGTAAATTAGAAACCACTTTGACCTCGGGAATGGGCTGTGAACAAAAGCCAACATGAATATGGTATGAATCAGCTTTCTGTGCAGTAAGAATTACAGATTAAATTAAAGACTAAAAACAAGATAGAACAAGTTTTTAATGAGTTTTCTCAGGTGCCTATCTGGCCAATTTTAGTCACTGCTATCAGGCAAAACTCACCGGTTTAGGTGTGAAGTGGAAGTTGGAGAGAGCATCCAACTTTAGGAAGAGTGTGTCCATAAGTTTTTGGATTTCTACATGGGCTGGGTTCTCCTCCTCCTCTGTCTTTTGCTGAAATGATAATAATAATAAAATGAATGGCTGAGGCGCAGGTTTGTGTGTGTTAAAATACTAATGAAAACAAGATAAAAGTCAGACCTGAGTCTGCTTGAGGTATTCTTGCTCATAGATTTCTGCTAAACTCTGCTTGCTCTTCTCATGGTCCAACGTGAGCCTCTTCTTGTACTCAAACACCTCCTCCTTAGGTTTCTCTTTTGCGAACCACGTCATCGAATGCCTTCCAGAAACACAAGTAAAAAGGAATTAGATTATTAATCATAATTAAAATAAATAAATAAAAATAAACACTGGTTACTAACTTGGTCTTTAATTCTCTGTTTGATGATGTCTTCCAGCTGTAGTGTAGTTTCTTCTGTGATGGCAGGGGCTAAAAAACAAAATTAATTTCATTGTCTGGTTTAAAATAATGCTGGTGTTAATAATTCATTTGAGAGTGCAGCAAACACAGGGGAGTCACTCACCCATCCTGGATGTCTGCTCAAACTCCACATCTTCCTCCAGCATGCTGTTTTCTGGACGGGTCTGTGCGGTTACTTCACCGGACAGCTGCCAGGACTTCTCTGCTAAAGCGGCTTTCTCCAGCTCTTCAATCTTCTCCGACATCTGCAGGTTAAAACAAAGATAGTGTCACATAGTCACCATTCAAGAACTAAAAGTCAGCCGTGTTGGTGGGGCTGTACTCCAAATTCTAGATCAGTTGTCTGGTGTGATGACTGCTTGTCACTGTTTCAACTGGACTTGGGCCTGATACAGATGCAGACAGCATAAAGCATGGATGTGCTGCTGCCACTGTAGTCAAGTTGAAGACATGACACAAGTGTGTGATCGTGTCAGATTTTAAACACCATTTTAATAATATATCAGTACAGCTCAGACATTCACAGATCATACAGAGGGAGATGTTGCAATAGAAAGGTGAGGCTTTCTGGAAAAAAACATTAAATAAATAATTTTAAAAAAAGAAAAAAGCAGCATTTTCTTTGCTTCCAGTTTCGACTTCTTCTCTATACCAGCACTGATGTGGAGGTTTTGCCTGACTGGCATCTCCTGCTGTTCAGGACAATACTGCAGGGGGTACCCACACCCTAAGCGCTGATATAAATGGTACGGAGCTGTGGCGACGTCATCATTGATGTGCAAAATGACCAAATCATGCTGGTATAATGGGACTCTAAAGCACTTCTGTGTTGATTTTACTTTGTATATCTGGAAGCTACATCCATTTTTTTTTTAATACTGTTGTTAAGGATTATTTTTTACTCAATGAATGAAATGACATGTTTAAAAGTAAACTCCAGTAAGTTAATTAATAAACAGTGGATCAACCAAATAATAAACAATTAAATAATACATTAGACAGAGCTGTCTCAGTACATCTTATCTTGGAGGATACGGCTCCAGTACGTACAATTAAAACATCACCAATGTCACCATGTTCTGTTATTAATCTGGACAAGATTGCTAAATGACTAATTAAAACATCAGGAAGAAGATGTGCTTTATGACTCTACTGCTGATGTCAGGAATCTGGGTCATGAAAAACCAGCTTGGACAGGACTGAAGACAAGGCCAACTCACAGCGCCCAGATTGTTTACATATAAGTAAAAGGCAGTATAAAGATGTTATGGTTAGACAGGAACAGGGGCTCGGGAGAGAGAGCACACTCTTCCTCTGAGTCCCACACATGCATGTGTTTTTTTCTGATTCTTTAATATACATTGCTCAAAAAAAATAAAGGGAACACTTAAACATCACAATATAACTCCAAGTAAATCAAACTTCTGTGAAATCAAACTGTCCACTTAGGAAGCAACACTGATTGACAATCAATTTAACATGCTGTTGTGCAAATGGAATAGACAACAGGTGGAAATTATTGGCAATTAGCAAGACACACCCAATAAAGGAGTGGTTCTGCAGGTGGGGACCACAGACCACTTCTCAGTACCTATGCTTTCTGGCTGATGTTTTGGTCACTTTTGAATGTTGGTGGTGCTTTCACACTCGTGGTAGCATGAGATGGACTCTACAACCCACACATAGTGATGGGCAAAACGAGGCTTTGTGAAACCCTGAAGCGTTCAAAGCATTTGTGCCAGAATCGTATCGAAGCTTCGAAACAATCTGAAACCCATCTGCACAGTGACACCTGCTGGCCAATGTGGTTATTGCCACATCTTGGTAATGCGTGATGAAACAATGACACAGAAGCGCCCTGCACAAGTCCAAACAAAGGTCCTGATCAAACCTGAGTATCAATAATTATGATCAGCACACGTTTTGGAAAAAAAAGGAGACTGTTAAAGACGGCGAGCTGCAGTGAACAGAGCGCTTCGACAAACACTATTTTCTCTCTGTCAACATTTGTGAGGCTGTTTCAGCTGCTTAGTAATTCAGTGGAACACACAATAAACCAATTTATAAAACATAAAAACTGAGAAAAGATGCTGTGTTTATTGTGGTAACCACACAGCTGTATTTTGGGCTCAATCGGCTCTGGTCCTTGCCAACCCTGGAAAAAATAAATAAATAAAAGTTTGGATGTTTTGACTTTTAGGGTTTCTTGAGAGTTCGTGTCATCAGGTTTTCACACTGTTAAACAAAGCTAGAAGCTGGTGTCGCCTTTGGCTTTATTTTCTATTCATTTTAAAATAAATGCTAAAGAAAAACACAAAATCTTTTCCTTTAAAATAAAGGTTAAAATAAAGTTTTCATGGGCTCATTCTGGCCAGTCTCATCAGTCAATTTCACATCTTCACACTGACCAGTACAAACACTGTGAGATATTTATACCAGAAACTGCAGTGGGGACCTCATGTGGCTGGAGTGTGTCAGCAGTTCCTGCAAGATGAAGGCCTTGAAGCTATGGACTGGCCCGCCCGTTCCCCAGACCTGAATCTGATTGAGCACATCTGGGACATCATGTCTCGCTCCATCCACCAACGTCACGTTGCACCACAGACTGTCCAGGAGTTGGCGGATGCTTTAGTCCAGGTCTGGGAGGAGATCCCTCAGGAGACCATCTGCCACCTCATCAGGAGCATGCCCAGGCGTTGTAGGGAGGTCATACAGGCACGTGGAGGCCACACACAATACTGAGCCTCATTTTGACTTGTTTTAAGGACATTACATCAAAGTTGGATCAGCCTGTAGTGTGTTTTTCCACTTTCATTTTGTGTGTGACTCCAAATCCAGGCCTCCATTGGTTAATAAATTTGATTTCCATTGATGATTTTTGTTGTCAGCACATTCAACTTTGTACAGAACAAAGTATTCAATGAGAATATTTCATTCATTCAGATCTAGGATGTGTTATTTGAGTGTTCCCTTTATTTTTTTGTCAGTGTATTAAATGTCTTACTTTTTAAATTAAAGTGTTTCAGGTGTCAAACTTGTTTACCTGCACCATCTATGTACTCATGTAGTGTTTTTGCAATGTGAGCACGGACCTCTGCCTCTGTGAAAAATCACTTTAGTAGTTAAAAAAAAATCTATAATGCATATGAGAGGACACATGCATCTGAATCATGTGAATCGGGAACCGTGATTGTGCTCTGCAAGACTATGTGCATAAA
Organism: Pterophyllum scalare; assembly: GCA_024447675.2. Classification (NCBI taxonomy): domain Eukaryota; kingdom Metazoa; phylum Chordata; class Actinopteri; order Cichliformes; family Cichlidae; genus Pterophyllum; species Pterophyllum scalare. The sequence goes on along the minus strand of JAMQGT020011508.1, from coordinate 79,606 downwards.
AGAGGGCAAGCACAGTACAAGATAACCACACCTAGTGTGAGTACACCCTCAGTCATCCATTTCATCTTAAATCAAATGTGGATAAATTAGAAACCATCTGATGTGCTGTGTTAAAGACAAAAAAGGACTGGTAAATCAAACTAGCAACATCTTAAAACTGGTTACCTTTTCTTGCCGTTTCTCAAATGATGACTTTGCTTCAGACTTTGCTGAGCTTTTAGCTTTTCCTCCCAAAATTTCCTCCACATCCTCTCCCTCGCTGTCTTCATCACCCGAGAGATTAAAGGTCACTTTCTTATGAGATGACCTGGACTGACCTGTCTCCTCGTCCCTGGCAAAATGCAGACACGAACATGCTGAAATCAACCCAACAGGCTCCTCCCACACATAATTTTAGACGTTTCATAATTTCTATTGCACTTACTCATCATCACCCTCCTCTTCACCATCATAGTCATCTTCTTCGTCATCCATTTCTTCTTCACCTTCTTCCTGGCTTTCATCCATGTCACCATCCTCTCCATCTGACTGGTCGTCTGTTTTAGCTGTTTCGCTGTCCACGGCATCAAAAAAGTCCTTGTACTTGAGATTCCTGGAGCTCTTCACCTGTCAGTATAAACAACAATCAACACATTTCCTGTACTCTGAATGATCAGGAGACAAAAACAAGCGGAAATGTGTGATAAGATACATACTGCTTTTCTCTTTTGTTTTTTGGAGGAAGTCATTTGTTCAAGGTCAAGATCGTCATCCTCATCTGAGGGCAGATCCTGAAAATAGTCTACGTTATCTTCATCTTCCTTTCCCTCTCGCTTGTCCATGTCATCCAGAAATTCCTCCATCTCTGACAGTTTAAAGAACTTATCATCAACCTCAGAGGGCACCACCTTCACTTTGGAGGCTTTCCTTCCCATCTCCTTCTTCTGTTTCTCTCGTTTCTCCAGAGCATCCACATCAAAATCCAAATCAGAGTTATCCTCTGAGTTATCCTCTACCTCCATAGCCATTTTCTTAGACCGTCTCGGTGGTTCCAACTCTTGTTCCTCATCATCATCTGCTGCTACTTCCTGACCACTCACTTCTTCCTCTTCCTCCTCCTCAAGCACAGTTAATGTTTCATCTGCTAAGGCCTCGTCTATGGCATTTTTAAAGTGTTTCATTACAGCATTGTTCTGCAGCTCTAGTTCCTGCCAAATCTGTTCTTCATCAAAGTTTTCAACAACCAGCTGAGCCAATGGGCTTCCTTTATAATCTGCAGGTTCCTGAGCTTTGTGGAGGTCGTACAGGGCCTTCGTGAGGGAGGTAAAGTCCGCTGCCACTTCATCTTGAAGGCTGCAGAGGTGAAAACACACAGCATGAGTCTGGCAAGTCTGATGTTTTGATAGTTTTTTTTAATAATTAGTATTGATCTCACAACTTCAACAGAATTGGATGAAAGTCGGTGGTTTTCAGTCTTTAATGCTAGTGTTGGTACAAACCCTCAGCAAAAACAGTATTGATTTCATTACAATGGAATGATATGGCCTTTCTGTAATTATGTGATATTATGATGCCATACTAGTGTAGTGGTTTACACATTCACCTAACAAGCAAAAGGTCCCTGGTTGAAGAAGAGCATCCAGCTTGAAAAATGTGCCAAATCAAATGTGTGCATGCAGTGGCAACCTCTTGTGAAAAAGGGAGCAGCAATCTATGAAAGTTTCTTCTACAGAGAGTGAAATTAAGAGTGCTTTTGTAATAGGATGTGTTTTTGTATTGGCTCTAAGATCACCATTACACCCCATACAGTTCAGAAGTGCCCACTGGGCCCTGAGAAGTGTGGTTGCTGGATCAGTGTTGTTCAGGTGAAATGTGGCAAATCTGTGGGACCTAGCTTGTCCTGCTCTGCTCTGTTCAGCAAAACTTTCTTCTATGATAGAAACTCAGCAGGAGTTCTCTGCCATATTAATTATGCAGGTTTTCTCCTGTTTTGTGTCCAGCCAGGAAGCTGGTGAGGTGAGGAGTTGAAAAAACTGTTTTTAATACACCAACACAAACCCAGTCTGCACGAATGACACACGTGTAATTCTTTCAGGTTTCAAACTATCTAATAGCTCTGTGACTTCTTAATGTAAATCTGGCTTGAGTTCTCTAACTAGAAAAACTTCACATGCAGCGAATCAACACATTTGGTGTGTAACAGCAGCTGGTAGTCTGACATCAGGTATAAAAACACATCGTCATTGTTGCTTACAGACAGCTGACAGTAATGAACTAACTTTTATCTTATAAAAAAATGTTACTGCAGTTGGGTCAGCTGCACCCCCTTCACCCACACTGTGAAGGTCTATTTAAAGATGCAGTGAGCCCCAAATGCAGATGTGGGCTAGCTGATTTTAGATTAACTGATTCCACATAAAGCAAGAACATAAAGAAGCGCCTCGTCTAATCATAAATATCTTACCAAACCCTCCACATAAACGCGTGTTGTCAGGTAAATGCGTTAGCACTATGCTAACGCTACGCCGGCTAGCTTTAGCTCTTTTCTCAAAATATTTCTCAGCTTCTTCAAAAAAATGAAAATAAACACTGAGTGCAGACAGCAGACACTTACCTCAGGAAGTTTTCTGGCTGTGCTGTGCTGGCATTTATTTTCTTTACACACTCCTCCAGCACACTTAACACATCCCCACTAGCCATGATTGCCCCCACATGTGTAGCCGTCTGTGTCGCACGTAAATAGGCTCACCGAGAAACTGATGTGTTGCTGCCGCTTGGTTCCAGGGTACAAACATGGCGTCCGCCGCGCTGAAGGTTGCAGGTCTGTCAACAATTATCCAACTACAAAACGTACGCTATACCGCGCACTCTTCTGCAAGCGCAAATGCGAGTTTGATAATAAACCTGATTGTATAGTATTGTCATTTTTCGAGAAACTCAAACAAACCTTGACGAACATGCGTAATGTTTACGTTACTTAACGAGTTTGTCTGACTCAGATATACACATGGTTTATACACATGGTCCTTGTGTTTTTTTATATATGTTTAAAAAAAAGGTGTGTTGGAAGGCATGGAACCATAACTTCATTGAATGCAGTTCTATCCCATTACAGCACACTCCTAAATTCAATAAAGGTGCTGATGTTTCCTTATGGCAAAGGTGTGCTCTGCAGTAGAGGTGTGGATCAGAAGTTTACATCCACTCATCATGGGCATGAATGTTATGATAATCTGGGGCTTTTAACTGTTCTTTTCCCAGGGTGGAATAATTGTACCGCATACATCTTTAATGACTTCAAAAAATTTGAATTGGTGCACAAGAATTTATTTTGGATTTTCTCTGATCCACACGGGTCAAATTTATACATACAGGCTCAAATGCATACATACAATAACTTAAATATTTTTGTCCTGAAGGTTCTACAATGTATTTCAATTTGACAAGCAACTCAGTGAAGATCTAAGAAGGAAAACTGTAGATTTACACAAGTTGTGAAGGTCTCTTGGAGACATTTCTAAACAAATGCAGATTCCAAGATCATTTAACCAAATATTAGTGGGGGTGTATGTGTATATTTGAGCCCGTGTTTATCTTTTGGCCCTATGTGGATCAGAGAAAATCCAAAAATACTCCTGGATGTAAACTTCAGACCACAATAGCAATTTACCGCTATAGTAATTTTTTTTTCCAAGATGAGGAAATGTGTGTCTTCTTCAAAAATGTTTCTCTCTCACAAAGTTGATCTCCTAATCTATAGAAGATGTTCAGTGCATAAACAGCAGGTTTCTCAGATGTAGATCAAATCCCAGACCAAAACTAGGCTTAAGAATCTGGGAAACTGAGCAAAAGACTGCTCTTGTAATGATAAAACAAAGACTTTTGAACTGATGTCCACAGATCTAGGTTCCTGTTTGAGATTCTGTTTTAGTTTCTCCTAGCTATTTTTGCGTAGTTAGGCCTGGTCAGTATAAAAACTAAGCATCATATTTGAACACCAAGAATTTTCTTTTCTAAAGTATCTCCTAATAAGGGGACAGTAGGTTTATTTTGCAGCATACCCCAATAAAGTCATCACAGTTAAACAAAGCGTAAAACAATTTACTGAGCAGAATGAAGTAAAAGATGCAGAAAAGCCAAAGTGGATTGTCCCCATATGAAGATGTTATTTTATATTTAATATGGAGACTTTATTTTAAAATGTCATCTTTAAGGAATTGGCCTGTCACTTTAATAAGAAAAGCTTTTTTTCATGAATTAATGTAATTCAGGTTTACATTATCTTAGCATGCATGAAGCAGAACACCGGGCAGGTGAAAATGTAAAAATAATTGTTAATTGTGATCGAATGAATATCAGCCACACAAATGGGAATGGATTTTGTGCAAGAAGGAAAACCTTACAGTCGTCTTGGATGGCCCAGAGTTTAGTGTTTTTGCAGAAAGCCTCATTTCCATTTGATAATGTTAGTTATAAAGACTTATCTCAGATGTAGTCTTTAAATATATCATTAACGTTAACTCAGGAGTTGGTCCAAAATATACAGCGTATATAACCTTGAAGCTACTTGAGGGGAAACTTAAAAACACAGCTCATCTCGCTGTATTTTAATGTGTTCATATTCAGTGGCAGGTATTTCCAGATGCTCTCGCATCACGCTCCTGAGGGCACATTCGACCACGGCGCCTCATCGTCAGGGTGTTCCCGCATCTCTGTGGAAGCTGGGGAGGCTGAACCACATCGCCATCGCCGTCCCTGACATGGAGAAGGCCACAGCTCTGTATCGGGATGTGCTGGGAGCCACCGTGAGCGAGAAGGTCCCTCTGCCCGAGCACGGTGTCTACACGGTGTTCGTGGAGCTTGGAAACACTAAGCTGGAGCTGCTCCATCCTCTGGGGAGAAGAGCCCCATCTCGGGCTTCTTACAGAAGAACAAATCTGGAGGAATGCATCACATTTGTATTGAGGTGAGACAGCAATGAGGGCTGTTTTATTAGTTTTGTTGTTTGTTTGTTTTTTTTAAATGCAGGTGACTCACTGATGGCTCTGCTTCATTTATCTCTGCACGTGAGCCAAAATTCACAATAAAGAATTCAGCCTTTGTTAATTTTCTTGCTTCCACTTGTGCTCCTTCTACTGTGACATGCATATAATGAATAAATGTATTGGTAGGTCACACTAGGGTTTTATAAGCCAATCCTTACCTTCCAATTCATTTACTGCAGCTACCATACAGACTTTTGCATCCAGCTCAGAAGTATGACACACAACATACCAGCTTCAGTTTTGACCCCTGCTCTGCAGTGCAGAATCTTAAGTAAAAAAACAAATCTAAATGACTGGAGCAGGTGTTGGATGACTTAAATCATCTGCCCGTGTTAGACTGTGTCGAGGACTGAGTCAGAATGACCCAAAGGAAAAAATGCCTCCTTGCATACTTCAAAATATGATCTGGTATTACTGCATTTTATTGTGGCACATTAGTAGTATGGGTACAGAAACCAAGGTTATTCTAATAAGCTAAGACTAGGACTGAAAAAAAAATACAAATTGACCCAAATTTTTAAAAAAAACAAAAAAAAAACTTCAGAAAAGAAGAGAAAAAACTTAAAAGATATCACGTTTCCTCCCTCCTTTGGTTACAGGTAGATGACATTAATGCTGCAATAGCCGACCTAAAGACAAAGAACATCAGGATGCTGTCTGCAGCGCCACAAATAGGCGCTCACGGGAAACCAGTCATGTTTCTTCATCCTAAAGACTGTGACGGTGTGCTGGTGGAGCTCGAAGAAGCGTGAAATATCTGTCTGCCGTTGACTGAGGGAGCCATTCACTTGTTTAACAGCTAGTTTTCTAATCGGGGTGATAATGGTGATTGTTCCTTATAGCACTTCTCCTTTCAGAAACATACGTCTCCTGTTTTGTGTGGAATAAAGTCTAACGTGGTGTATTAACATGTGATGTGTTGTTCTAACAGCTTCTCTAAAGTGTAGTGCCAGTCAGTGTTTTTGTGTTTGTGGTAGGAATTTGATATTTCCCATATCTATCTTGTGACATACACTCATTGGCCACTTTATTAGGTACATGTTGCTAGTACTGGGTTGAACCCCCTCTTGCTCTGCCTTAAATCTACATGGCACAGATTCAACAAAGTGCTGCAAACATTCCTGAGAGATTTTGGTCCATAGTGACAAGATGGCATCACACAGTAGATTTGTCTGCTGCACATCCAAGATGTGAATCTCCCGTTCCACCACATCCTCTTTTGGATTGCGATCTGGTGACTGTGGAGTACAGTGAACTCACTGTCATGGTCAAGAGACCAGTTTGAGATGACCTGATCTGTGTGACATGGTGAGTTCTGCTGAAGATGGGTGCACTGTGGTCATAAAGGGCATGATCAGCAAAAATTCCCTTTTCAAATCTAGCATAAACAAGGTCCCCCCAGGGACTCATTGGATATTTTTTTCTTTTGGGGACTATTCTCTGTAAAGCTTAGAGATGGCTTTGTGGTAAAGTCCCAGTAATCAGCAGTTTCTGAAATACTTGGATCAGCCTGTCTGGTACCAACAACCATGCCACATTCAAAGTGACTGATACTGATGCTCAATTTGAACTTCAGCAGGTCATCTTGACCATGTCTAGATGAATGAATGCACTGAGTTTCTGCCATGTGATTGGCTGATGACATATTTAAGCAGCTGAACAGGTGTTCCGTGTGTGTGTGTGCATGAACTAGGATGGCTTCAGATGGCAGTTCCACTTCTCACTGTAACAGGAACTCTTTTGCATTATGACAGCTGACATGGTTTTAATTTCACTACTCTGATCCATTGACTACTACGTTTAATCCCAGTAATGGAATAAAAGATCTGGATACTGTATTTAAAATGTTCCAAATATGACATTTTTAAATTCAAATAAAGGTATAAAAATACCAAATACTTTCAGTGCGTGCTTAGAAATGCAGTAAACCTCGCCAACAAAAGGATGTTTTATTGGCATACAGTACCCAGCATTCAAAGACTTAAGAGGATTTTTCTTTATGGTACCTTATTATTCAACCTCAAGACTAACATTTTGACTGGTGGCATCAGTACCGTTTATAGTCTTGACGACTTTAGCTCACCACTGGAGGGAGTCACAACTAATCCAAACCACAAGCAGTCTGTCTCCCTGGAAGAAAACACGTATGTGACTACCAAAGAGGGAACTTGGTGATGCAGACTCTCTCCCAGAGATTTCATTTCCATTTCCTGTAAAAGCTTAGTTCATGTGGGGAATACCCAGATTATTTAAGTTCTATAGAAAAACAAAAGCCCCCCCTGAAAATAAGAAAACAAAAAAAAAAAACCTGGGGATTGTGAGCATAAACTTGGGATGCCAAACTGCTGATTAGGTTCACATCAAGGTACTTATTTGGGAGGTTTCTAATGGATATTTTCCAGAGGCTCTGTCAAAGCTGTTTACATTCAGTCATAAAATGACCATTATGCTTGTTTGTGCTTATAATTAGCAGCCATAATTGCTGGCAAATAAGACTTGAAAATTAAAACAGACCCAACACTGAACTTGTTAAGCTTTAACTTGAGTGAAATTTCATTTGAAGGCAATCAGCTGCATAGTCCCCACCAGAGATAGAACTGAAACTAGTATGAGCATAACGTTTCTGCACTTTTTCCAGATACTCACCTAAATTTAGATCAAATGGCTTTTTAAAAAACAGACATTAAAAAGACAGAACTATCAGAATCCAGAGAGTTTGGTTTATTTGGTCTGATCAACAACTCCAGGCTTTAAACTCAGCAAATATGTAGCAATAAGCTTCTCTTATCAGAGAGACATGCAGAGCAAGTTTGAACATAACTCACAGGGGTTTATAGTAACATGAGCAATACATTTAAAGGACTAATCAGCAAACATGCAGATGGCTTTTTAATTTTAAGCAAGATAAACAATGTAAGCTGCTGTAAATGCCATCAGCCATTTAGCTGCTTTCTTTGCCCAGAGTATGTTTGTCAAACAGGTACTCGGCCATGCCATTCTGAGGAGCTCCCATGCGGCGCAGGTTGGTCACCCAGTCTGCCAGTTCTTTGATGGACTTCACCTGCTCATCCAGGTAGTGTGTCTCAATGAAGTCGCACAACTGAAAAACAGTTTAGTTCAATTAGACAGAGACCTTTGCTGTGTAGTATGTTTGCTTTTAAGTCTTCCAGCTGCACTGCACAACCAATTTGCATGCCTTAAATGCTTGTGGTTTTTGGTGTTCCTTAAAATCAAAAGGTTTCACTGTGCTTTGCTGTACAACCTGCACACCATCCTTTAATACTCACATGTGGATCATTGTGACCAGAACAGAGCTTGTGCAAGTCCAGCAGTGACTGGTTCACGCTCTTCTCGAGCTGCAGGGCACATTCAAGAGCCTCAATGCCACTGCCCCACTCGTCCCTGTCTGGCTTCTGTAGTTTATTTAAAAAAAAATAAAAAAAATGAAGCATTTATTAATGAAAGGTAAAAGTTCAACAACCTGACCTAGAAAACAAGCTTCCTGATTAGTTTAAGCAGGTTTGCAGTTAACCATCTTACCCCGACCGCTGGCGGTCTTGTTTGCGTGTCTGAAAATGATAAGAGACTCTGTACACTCACGCCCTTGGTATCTCTCTGGCCCTATAAAACCCTCCTTATGTGGAGTTTAAGATAGCCCAGAACAATCTCACACCCAGTCCATTTGTTTTCACCATACCTTGATGTCCTGGAGAAAGATCCTTCCGCCCCTCTGATTCTGCAGTTTCATTAGTTTCTCAGCGTGCTCGCGCTCCTCCTGCGACTGATGACGGAAGAACTTAGCAAAGTTGTGCAATGCCTGATCATCACGGTCAAAGTAGTAGGCCTGTAAGGAGGAGAGAAGAAAAATGTTTCAGGTAAAGAAAATTTAAATGGGTCATTGAAGAAAGAAAAAAAAAATCTAGCTGCCAGAACAATTACACAGCTAAAAGAGGAGCGAAACAGTTAATAAAATTAACCCTTTTGTATACATTGTTGTACCTATTTGCTATACATATTAAAGGAACCTCAACCTTTGTTTAAACACCTTTGACAACTTGTGTTTAAAAAGCTTGCCCTGTAGGATTTTTTGCTTTCATTTATGTTTTTTTTTTTTTTAAATGGAAGTAGGCTGCTTGAATGCCTCCATCTCAACTTCCCACAAGCTTTTTCTTGGTATACTGGCTGCACTCAAACTGCAGTCTAAACTGAGCACAGCACTTATAACCACCATGTACTCTTAAAAGGGAATTAAAATCCCTTTTTGATAAGAACTACTCAGTTCCCCTTTCTCTAACCACTACTGCCCATACATTCATCATCAGGTGTTACAAACTGGATTTTCCACTGACATTTGCTCACTAAGCTGTCCTTCTGTAACCCTATCAATTTCACTGCGCACAGTGGATTGGACTCACCATAGACAAGTAGACATAGGAGGCATACAGCTCCAGGTTGATCTGCCTGTTGATTGCAGCCTCGCAGTCCTGGTGGAAGTTCTGTCTCACTTGGGAAGTCATGGTCCTGAAACACCAATTACAATTATCTGACGAAACAGAATACTGAAAAAGGTGCTATGTAAAATTAAAAATTAACCACTTCTCTCTGCACTACGTCGCTGTGTACTAAATATATTTGAATTTTTGGCCCAGCTGTCCGTGTATAATATAAATTTAGGACCCAGAACATCAGACAATACCTTGGACGATTAGTTGTATAATAGCGACCGTCCTGCTCGGCGTTTTCCACTAGACCCAACCAATAACCAAAATATCAATGGCTAGGCCACGCCACATTTTAGAGTTATATAAGGAAACATCGTCACCGAAACAATAAATTTCTTTAAAAAAAAAAAAAGAGAAAAGTCTCAAACCTTGTATTCTTTACCATAATACGAAACTTTAACAGTCACAAAGTATGAATTTGGATAAAGCTCGTCTTATTAAAATAATGAGTAGACATACATTTAGTTTATCTGAAAGAAGCCAGATTGTTGTGCGCCAAGCATGGCGCTGATAAGACTGCGCAAAGCTCGTGAATCCAAATGCGTACAAGCTACACTGCGTGCGGCCGTAAGGCGACAAACCGAACCGCTGCTACCAGACCACAAAGCCATTCTCGATCCGGCATCTATAAACAAATATAATAGTGGGAAGAGAACCCACGGAGAGCTATTCTTACCAAATTTCAGTGGCAGGTCTTGTTGAGAAGAGGTCGAAGCTGTCCCAGTAGCGGTCGTTGTTAGCAAAACAAAGAGCTAGCTTCTGAGCTAGGTGGCTTTTTTTTTGTTTGGTTGGGTTTTTTAAGGATAACTAAACCAGGTAATGTTCCAAGGTTAACTTTACTCGATAGATCGAAGTGATGGTCCCGTGCTGTAATGTTTAAAGACAGTTAAAAGGTTGCCGTTCAAGCACTGTTGAAGCAGGTAACCTTCACCGTCCGCTAACGAAAAACTCAACTGAGCGCTTCAGCCTGAGCGCCAGTAGATTAGCAGTCGGTGACGTCACCTGGAGGTGGTGGGCGGGGCCTAGAGGCGTAGGCAGGACAGTAGAGCACGTACCTCCGTGGTGACCCGCTTACTTCATTCAGTTCAAAACAGCACATTTGTTCATAACGTAACATATGTATGTGAAGCAGAAGACATAATATTAACTATATTAATTAGTTTATAACTATTTGGTACTGTCTTCGGTTAAAACCATTGTATTATATCTGCCGACTCACCTTTGAACACGTGATGATTCATCTATTTTTTTTTTTTACCGTGTCATTAATACATTTCAGAAAGTTGGAGGTTAAGAAACAGTCGCATGCTCACACGCCATAACTTGACTAACTGGCTCCTTGTGACACACTGTACAGTAGTTGCCGAGATAAAAATCCCAAGTGTAAGCTTGTTGTGTCAAAAACATGGCGAGATTATCAAACGGAGATCCAGATCTCCATGTTGTTGCATTTGTTTGTTCACTTGTTTTTTGTTTGTTTGTTTTTAATGAGAGAAAAAATAGAAACTGCAGCACTTCTTGCAAATGACATACTGTATGTGTTGGGGCCAATGATTGTAAAACAAAATAATAATAATAACCAGTCAATTTAACAGGTTTATTTACAGCCTGGCAGTGATATGGTTCCTGAGCAAAGATCTGTAAACTTTGTGTGTCATAATCTTAACTTAGAGGCCAACAAACTGGGGTCCAGACCTACCTTTGTTAGTACCGGGCTTCAGAACAGACTTAAATCTACATGGCACAGATTTAACAAGGTGCTAAAAGCATTCCTCAGAGATTTCGGTGATAGCATCACAGTTGCTCCAGGATGTGACTCTCCTGTCCTATCACATCCCAAAGGTTCTCTACTGAGAGAGATCTACTGACTGCAGAGGTCATTTGAGGACAGTGATATCACTGTCATGTACAAGAAACCAGTTTGATATTATTCAAGCTTTGTGACATGGCACATTATCCCGATTGATTATTTGAACTACTATTGCTTTCCCATCAACTTGAACCATTCTCTTTTGACCTCCGGTATCAACAAGGAATTTTCACTCACAAAACCGCCACTCATTGGATATTTTATCTTTTTCGAACCATTTTCTGTAATCCCCAGAGATGGTTGTGTTGGAAAATCCCACCAGATCAGTGGTTTATGACATGCTTAGACCAGCCTGTCTGGCACCGACAGCCATGCTGCATTCAAATTTACTTAAATCACCTTTCTTTCTCATTCTGATACTCAGTTTTAACTTCAGCAGATCATCTTGATTGTCTGATTAGATATTTTTAATAATATTTTCAATAATGAGAGGTTGAACAGGTGCACCTAACAAAGTGGCAGGTGAGTGTATATTTGTATGGAAGCCATTTCTAAATCTTGGAGGTGGTCTGAAAGTTTGATATATCTCACTTGAAACATAAACACACAAACGTGCTATAGTTTTTTTTCTTAATTCTAAGTTCACAACTTTTTAAAAAGAAAGCTTCAGTAGTTGTTCTGTCAATTTAATGGTCTTTGGGTTTTAGTAGGGATGCATCCATATATCTGAGTCACATCTTTTCAGTGAGATGTGTTCTCTCTTTAAAAATAGACCCAAATGTGGGACACTGTCTGATTACATGGGACAAGGGGGTCAAAGTATAAAAATGCTGTGCAGCCCCACATAAAGTGGGACACCTGGTCACACTAGATTCATAGAAATGGCATTCAATAGAAAACTCTGTCAATAAAAGCAATATGTGCACATGATGTTTGGTCTGGTGAAGTGAGATGAAAATTGCTCCTGAAACTGAAGACCTGTGTAGTTTATACTGTGGTGAATAATTGACATTCAAGGTGTTGACCTTTAAACACACATATGATATGGGCTCAGGAGAATGTAGTTTTTTTTAAAATTGGGTATGATTGCTTTTAACACGTTACTTATTACACATTAGCTGTTTTCTAAAGATGTTTATTTCCTTATGAATTCTGATAAATGAACTGTAAAACTATATTTCTAGGCCAGCCTTCAAAGTTTACATAATTTATACTTTACTCGATACACTTTAAAGCTTTTTTACTTAAAAAAAAAATCACAACATATGTACTTTGAAAGCTGAGACATTAAGGTGTATGTAAATACTTTTGGTCTTACGTTGTCATAGCGACAGTTACCCAATACGCAGTCCGTGAAGTCTTATTCATCTGTATGTTATATAATTATTTAGCATCAGCGTTATTTCTTTAACCACAAGCTGCCCAATTTTGCGCAAGTTTGCCTTCTTTTTTTCTGAATAACCAGTGCCGCTGACGCACAGAGGACTACGTGCAGCAGCAGCCGTGCCAGCAGCTCACAGTCACGTGACACGTTAGCCTTAGCTGTAAATAATGCAAGAGTTGACCTCACCGGTGTCAGGTGCGGAGAGCTGCGTCTAAGCTCCTGGATAATTTAAACCGCTAAACAAAAGCCCAAAATTAAGGATCCGGTGTGGTCTGGTTTTCTCCCTTTAAAGCTGAAATGCTCCACAGCGTCATCTACTGACCTCCGGGCTCACTTACAGCCTACTGAGGCTCATCTTTGACAGTTAAAATGAAGACCCTGAATACCCAAACACCGAATAGGCCTGATCGAGTTAATTTAATTTTCAGCTTTAGCACTTACAGAATATATACACACACATCTCGGAATGTGAATGTCTGCCATAAATAATCAATCACTCGATTTTTAATTTTTATATCCTTTTAAATACAATATAGCTACCCCCCACACACACACACTTTTCCAGTAAAGAGGAAATCTGTTCATTTTTTTTTAAAAACTTTATTGATCATTTGAAAGAGTTTAATCAAAGAGGCCGAATCCCATGTCGTCATCAGACTCCTCAGACTCTTCCTTCTTCTCCTCTTTCTTCTCCTCAGCTGCAAAACAAAAAGCACGTGTCATCATTTCCTGCTGTCATCACCATGACACAGCAAACAGCCCTGCTTATGTAGTTGCTTAATTAATGCAGTCCTTTTGTTTTCATAATTTCCCACCTTTTGATGGGTTTTACTTGCGCACTGCTGTATTAATGTGAAAAAAGATTCTTCTCTAAAATGACCACACAACCTTAGTATGAATTATAGTGCCTGCACTATATTTACCCAGCAGGTGCATTACATGATGTAGATCTGCATCTTTCACATCATCAGGACAATATTTGGCGACATGTAATCATACAAACATACAACATGAAGGCAAAGGCACAGTGTGCCAAGTATGACTGATGTCGCCAAAGAATGCGCTAAGCTGCAACGCTCACCTGCAGCAGGAGCTGCGGCTCCACCCGAGCCAGCAGCCGCAGAGCTGGCAACGGCTACGGCACCACCTGCCGGCATGCTGGCCAGCTTGCCGTAACCTGAGGAGACAGGAGTTGACACACATGAAGCACAAGCGATAACATTGACACTCAGCAGTCAGAAACAAGACAGAGGTCAGAAACAGTCTGTTATCATTTAGATGTGATCAGACTTACTTATATGTACAGAGACAATTTGATTAAACAGTATTTTACACACCTAATATTTAATCAATTTACCATTTAAGCCAATGGAAGTTCAACCTGTGTGACATCATGCCCTCCAGGTTTATAGAAATTATGGTGAGAAAATTCATGGAATTATCACAGTAACAGCATCACGATACAGTCATAAAATATTTTATTTCTATCCAGAAACGAGGTGTAAGATAAGGTGTGGAAATGTTGGTAAGGCGGGGCTGGGTCAGCGGTCAGAGTGGAGCTGAACTCTGACTACAGAGGCGGAGAGGAGGACACTGGACAAACTGGCTCTCTATCATGGACAATGACAGTCACCCAGTACACACCAGTATAATGAAACAGAGGAGTATGTTCAGTGGAAGGCTACTCCAACAGAACTGCTCAGCCAACAGACTTAGGGAATCATTTGTTCCAAGAGCCATCAGACTTTTTATTGCTTCACTTGGGGGACAATAACATACAATCATCATTAGATATGTTGATATTTTGCATGCTGGAAATCAGACACGTCATTACTTTATATTACTGCACTGCATTGTTTGCACATCTGCCACTACACTAACGACTATCTGTTTGTATATGTATATTTCACTACTGGACTCATTCATATCCCTTTATTACTTGTTTTGTTTTCCTTTTTTCAGAGCAATACGCCCCTGTATCCGCTTAGTATAGTTTGTATGATAGTATAGTTTGTATAACTTATACCTCCATTCTTTGGAATATATTTATTGCGCCTGTTAAACTGCTGGATGCGCTAATTTCTTTTGGGATCAATGAAGTATCTAAGATCAGGTAACAACAACAGCAAAAAAGGACATTTTCATGCTTACAATGTCATGTAATTTGTATATACAGAACATCAAATTAGCACTTTTCAACACAGACACTTTCAGCTGCTCTCTTTTTAACTCTGCATGTCTGATTTGAAAGATGTGATTCACACCTCATCCCGGGATCAAATTGGAGACCTTTAAAAATAACTGGCTCATGCAAACTGCGCTGCCTGCATTGTTAAAGAATCCAGCATTGACAGCTTAGGTCACTCATATTTTTAACATTTGTTTTGTTTTTGTTTTTTTTACCTTAAACTTATTTTTCCTGTGTGTCCAACATCAAACTAATTTTGATCAAATCAACTGCCTCTTTTTTGGTTTTGTTGTTTTTAAAGAGTGCACTTCCATATTAAAATCCTGCCTGGAGCCAGTTAATTGCAGACTTTCAGCCTTAACAAAATATCAGCCAAACCAAATTTAAAATCAAAATGAATCATGGAGACACAAATCCCCTCACAAATTTAACTGTGGCAAACTCACCAGTGGCAATAACGTCATTCACATTCTTGCCCTTGAGCTCACCGATGACCTGTTGAGAAAGAGATCAAATTATAACTATAACCTAAAGGTAGGGACCAGCTGCCAGAAAAAAAAAACTGAACCCACAACAGCAACAAAACACAAGAGCAGCAGATGGCTGTGTACCTTCTGCAGGCGGGTGTCATCAGCCTCAATGCCAACGCTGTCCAGGATCTTCTTGATGTCCTTGGCATTAGGGTTCTCCATTGCCACCGAGGGCGGCCAGCAGGTAAGCAGCAACGTAACGCATCCTGGAACATGTTTACCGGGAAACATTCATAACTGTGCATGACGATTATGTGGACAGAGGAAAATGAGTAATGTGCAAAGTATGACCTCTTCTCAGTTTTTTTGTAACACGAAACAATTAAAATGGACAAAAAATATATATAATTAAAAACAAAATAAACTTTTTTTTTCTTCCTCCAAATATATTCCTGTTCTTCACCCCCAACATCGAGCTTTTATATAAAATTGAAGACAGGGGAAAGTGAAGGTGTGCCTCAAAAGCTCAATACCTGATTTTATTATGAAAACGTTACGATTATTAAGTACTAAATGGCTTCACCACAGCAGGAAAATGTTTCCTTTCCCCGGTTCAGACAGCTACAGGTCTGTGATACTAAAATATTTTTGGCTGAATATGACGATTTTCAGCACATCAGTAGTTCACTGCCAAAAAACATCGCCCACTTATCTAAGAACTACATACTGCTCAATATTTAACATCCCTCTACTGAAATGCTGTTTTCTCTAACTGTATAAACCCTTTAAAATGTGTCAAAGGGGAAAAGGCAGCTACATTTTTACCCCCATGCTGTTCTCCGCTATTAGCCAACCTGGATTCGGCTCCGGGAGCCAAAGAAAGGGATTAATGCTGGCTAAACGCCGCTCTTTAGTGTTTTTAAGACACCGGGGTTGCGAGTGTACTTATTTATCTGGGCTGCACAGTTATTTTCCCAGTGTTTAATACATTATTTACAGTATTAAACCGAACTTACTTGAGCTACACAGGAGAGCGCGTGTTCACTCTGAGGTTAGCACGGACAGAAAGGAAGTTGCGTCGCCGGAAGAAAGCGAAGTAGCCGCTCTTCTTCGTCAGAGGATCCAGAGGAAGTAAGAAACGAGGCGAGGCCTGCTGTTCAGGAGTGCGTTTGCAGTTTTAGTGCAAACGCTCGAACACAGACTATTGCTTCTTTCAGCTGTCACAGCAGATCATTTGCCGTCCCGAGCATCCTCCTCTGTCACACCAACCCTTTGCATGTCCGTGAATTTCTTCCTCCGTGGTCTTCCTCCTTTTCCTGCCTGGCAGCTCCAGTTTCAACTTTTTTGTCCAAGTATATCCGCTATCGCTCCTCTGAACGTGTCCAAATCATCTCAGCCTAGCCTCTCTGACTGCTCAAACTGCTCGACCTGAGCTGTCCTTGTGATATATCCTGTATAAACGATTTAGTTTGTAACTACATGCTTTATTAAGGGTGTGAATAAGCGCTGTGTGAAATGGTCCTTTTAAAGTAGATTCATGGTTTCTTTACTGTCAGTGTGTTATTTTGTTTTGTCTTTATTGGGGTTTTTTTTGTTTTTTTGTTTTTTTTGGGGGGGAACGCATAACAAAAAAAAATCTGTACAAAAAGCATCTCAATCTGATTTAAACCCAGACTTTCACTAGGCTACTACCAAACCTTTTTGTTTAGCTTTTTTAGCCATTCAGAGGTGGATTTGCTGGTGTGTTTCAGATCATTGTCCTGCTTGCATAGCCTCAAGTGCTGCTTGAGCTTGTGTGTCAGGACGAACTGATGGCCAGACATTCTCCTCTCCTTCAGCCGCTTCCTTTACTGGTAGAGAGCAGGATTAACGGTTCCATCAATTACAGCAAGTCGTCCAGGTCCTGAAGCAGCCCAGCAGGCCATCACACCACCACACGATCATGTTTGACTGTTGCGCTGATGCTCTTTTCAGGAAATGCTGTGTTAGCTTTGTGCCAGATGTAACAGACCTCAAACCTTCCAAAAACTTCACCTTTTGTCTCGTCAGTCCACAGAATATTTTCCCAAAATTCTCGGGGATCATCAAGATGCTTTTTTGGCAAATGTGAGACGAGCATTTCTGTTCTTTTTGGTCAGCAGTGGTTTTCTCCTTGGAACTCTCCCATTGACGCCATTTCTGCCCAGTCTCTCGTCTTATTGTTGAATCATGAACTCTGACCTTAACCGAGGCAAGTGAGGCCTGCAGTTCTTTAGGTGTTGTTCTGGGTTCTTTTGTGACCTCCTGGATGAGGTCGTTAATATCCTCTTGGAGTAATTTTGGTAGTTCAGCCACTCCTGGGAATGTTCACCACTGTTCCAAGTTTTCTCCATTTGTGGATAATGGCTCTCACTGTGGTTCACTGGAGTCCCAAAGCCTTAGAAATAACTTTGTAACCCTTTCCAGACTGACAGATGTCAGTGGCTTTGTTTCTCAGCCTTTCTTGAGTTTCTTTAGATCGTGGCATGTGGATGTGTTGCATTTTGAGATCTTTTAGCGTCCTTCACTTTATCAGACAGCTTCCATTTAAGTGATTTGCGTACAGAGAGTGCAGGGAAGGGCTCCAAACACAGCCTTGTGGGGTTCCTGTGCCGAGCAAGAGATGGGCGAATGGTGGAGGCCCATCCTGACTGAGTGTGGCTGGTTGGAGGCCTAGATTGGACATCTTACGGACATTTATCTTTGATAATAAATTACCCATGAAACTTGTCCAACTGTAAATAAATGTAAAAGTTTAGAGGTTGTTGGCCCAGTTCCTTTAGAGCTCAATTCCAGTGGATCAGTCAATGCGGCAAAATGCAGCTGGTTTTTTTTGGTCAACATAACGCCTGTCTAATAGTAACAAATTGTTAATTAACTAATAAAGAACACATTTGCATAAATATCATTATTGGTTTTCATGCAAATGTGTTATTTTAATCTCATGACCTTTCAAGATAAAAGGGAAAGTTCCTTAAAAAGTACTTGAAGTTCCTATTAGGTTTATTTCAGGATACTGCAGCATTATTATTTTTTTAATTTGCACTTTATTCCGTTAAACAGAAAGTGTAAATGAAAGCTTCCATGTTCCACTAAAGTTACCAGGAATCTATATTTGTACAGGGACACGTTTCATTCAGAAGACTTTACTCAGCTTTCTGCTGTTTGGAAGACCCCACCTCATCATTTGGGTCATTACGTCTTGTCTGCTAGCAATACTTGTGTTTAAGATAATGATCAGAAATAATCAGATATTTACAATTTTTCTTTTTTTCAACCAAAGCTTTGTGTTTTCATGACTCTACAGCAGCTCTCCTCTAACCGCTTAAATGCGTGTTACTCTGTGTATCAACATGAATCAGCTTCTTCCTCCTTGTCTGTTGCTACTGCTCATTTGGCTCCTGGTCCGGTTTGGCCTCCTGCCTCTTCTTCTGTCCCTGCTGCTGCTGCTGCGTTTGGTCCTGGGTGTGATTGATTTCAGCTGCCAGAAGAGACAAAGTGAACCATCCACACATGAGAGGCTGCGACGGATGGCGTCAATGCCATGAGAAGGCAGCAGCTGTGCTGCGCTCTCAAGCTGTAGTGTGAACAACCAGCTCTAATGAATTGCTGTCACGTGCGCTGCTTGGTTCCAGACGAACAGGCCTGGGCTCCTGTTACAGAGCTCCTTCCTTGCAGACACATACAGTCTGGATGGGGTGTGAATGCACCACTTAATACTGTCAAGAGGAGCAAACCTGCAGGGGTTACCTGAGAGGGTTACTTGTCAAATAGAGAGACTGTTGTCTCAAACAAGCTTGGATGTGTGATTAAAATTTTAACGGTATAACATTTAGTAAAGAAGCATTTATTTCAGGATTTCATCCCAACCAACTTACAGAAAATGATCAATTAGAGACTTCTTAAGATGACAAAACCACATGGGAGAATGGGTTAAACCTAATTAAAGCATTCATTAAAGAATTCATTCATAATATTCATTATAATAATAAAATTATATCCAGGATTTACTTAACTTTACAAGTAGAACAAAAGTCTTTCCACAATGTATATGGGAGGAAGACGCTAAAATAAAAGAACAAGTTAGACGTTAACAGAACACAGATCACCATGTTCAGGTCTATGTGTGAATTATTCTTGTTAAAAAACAAAACAAAAAAAGACTTTAAGGTTCTTCAAAACTCCAAAAACAAAACACTGACTGGAACATAGTCAATATTGGAAAATGTTTCTGGGATTGTCCCGTGGTGTCTTCTGACTGACTGACTGTGGTAACAGCAATAAGGTCAATGATCAGGCCACAGATTTAATGTGATTTATTTTGAAAATGTGACACACAGAAATGACTGAACAAAGAACAACGCTATATGGACAAAAGTACTGGTCCATCTACATATTACAATTACAGGAGCTGCTCGGCCATGAAAGCACATACCATGAAGCTCCCAACGCACAATTTTTGTACTGATGTTAATGCCAGAGGCAGTCTGCAGCTCTACAGTCATTATGTCATCAGAACATTGGTAACGTTTACGCACTCAGCAATTCGACTCTGTAATTTTAGCTGGTCTGACACTTTGTGGCTGAGTTGCTGTGATTCCTGAACATTTCCACTTTGCAATAGTACCATTTACAGCTGATCGTGGAATATCTAGGAGGGAAGAAATTTCATGAAGGGACTTGTTGTAGCTGTGCCATCCTGTTACTATGCTCAATCCAGTGAGCTCTTTAGAGGAAGAAGAATTTACTTTAGTTCTGAGATTCCAAATAAAAAATTTAGGGAAATACTGTAATAATAATACATCATAATAATAATAACTATGAAATTATGCACGTTTGTTTCACACTTTAGTCTATCTTTCCTTTTTCTGTGAAAGAACCAACAGAAAATATCCATGGATGTCAGTGTGTTAGATCCTCCGCCCTCTAGAGCAATCAACCCACAGGTGTGACTCATATTGAATATATTTCAAATATACACGAAAATGATGGACACAAAAGAGCTGCTGACCTTCATGCAGTCATGTCATCCATTCCTTGACTTTCCCCCCTCTGTTATAGTAGGCATTTCACTCTGCCACTGATGTCTGTCCTTGTGTGATTACTTATTTTCTATGTATTTTTTCCTGATACATTGACTGTTTGCACTCAAATAGCACAACCAGCTTAACTGATCATTAACTTGTGCCTTCACCGATATTCACCTTATGACAAATTAATCTTTTTTTAATACTAGACATGAAAGGCTGTGGGTTTAACGCTAAATCCTTTACTTTTCACAGTAAAGCATTGTAAACACATTTTACAGTATCTGATGATACATGTTACAGTAAAATACTGTTCAGGTTACAAAAGCTGTTATTTAAAAATATCTCACTGATCACAGGTTAATGCTAACATTCTTTTCTTTCTTTTTTTGCTGTTTAG
Source organism: Pterophyllum scalare (assembly GCA_024447675.2). Classification (NCBI taxonomy): domain Eukaryota; kingdom Metazoa; phylum Chordata; class Actinopteri; order Cichliformes; family Cichlidae; genus Pterophyllum; species Pterophyllum scalare. The sequence continues at coordinate 58,783 of JAMQGT020011508.1, read as the reverse complement.
TTTTAGTCAGGAGAAAATGTACTTTAGATATAAATTAATAATAATAATAATATATAACAACCTTTTGCCGAGTTAACTGTTAAAGTGACATCTGTTCTCTGTTGTTCTTCTGCTGCCACTTCAACTGGATGCTTTAAATTTGAATTTTAAAAGAAATCTCCTCTGCTGTTGGTTAGCTTTTCCCGGGCAGGTTTATTACTGCAAAATGGAATTACAATGGTGAAGAATTACAGTAGTGAGCCCACACTTTCCCACAGTCCTTTGCCATTTACAGTAAATCACTGTAGACATCTATTACTGTATCTTTCTATTGGCATTACAGTGCAATACTGTTCAAATTACAGTGAAAAACAGACCTCAGAGATGACATTAATTTCCACCTGCCCCACAGTATGGTTATATCTTTGTGGCACAGAGCCATAGTTGGTGTTATTAGAGGCGCCTGTGTTTTCTTACTATGACAAGTCAAAATGGCTGCTGTGAAAAAGGCTTATGAGTCATTCACTTGGAGACAAATACAAGTGCTCTGATGCAGACAAAACTACAAAAGTATATGTCAGCTGGATTCATTCAGAAGACAAAATTACAGTTTAAGTGCCACTTGATTATATGTAACTAACAACTAATAAACAGTTCTTTTACAGCCATCTGAACTTACTCAGTGATTGACTTCATTCTTATTTTGTTTTTTACATTCTACTATCAGCATCCATTTGGGTAATTAAAAAAAGAACGTGTTTCCATACCTCAGGATAATACTCACAGGCAGCACTGCCGTGCAGAGTGCGGTGCTCTGATGCTGAGTTCTCCATAGCTGTCTGTGTCAGGCATGACAATTATTGAGAAGAGTGGAGTACACACACACACACACACACACACACACACACACACACACACACACACACACACGTTCAAAGAACTGGCCAGGCTTGCATGTTTAGAACAAAGCATGAATTAAATGATACACGTATAAACATCACAATGAACTGTTAATGAATGATGTGATCACTGATTTCACTTTGATTTAATTACCTTTTTTATGACAAAACTTAAACTAACTGGAGTGAAAAGGAAAAAACCCTATGCAATAAAACAACCATAAAAGTTAACAGGGTCCATAAGGATTACCGGGCCGATCCTTGTTTTGGATTTGGTTACAGTTATTGCTCGTGCGATGGACATTTTCACATCTAGCGAACAAGTGAGCAGACGAGGTTTGATATCCACATTAAAAATTGTAACAAATACACTGCTCAAAAGAATTAAAGGCACATTTTTTAATCAGAGTATAGGATCAAGTTAAATTGATCTTTAAATTATTAATCTTGTCAGTTAAGTAGCAGAGGGGGTTGTTAATCAGCTTCAGCTGCTTTGGTGTTAATGAAATTACCAACACCTGTAGAGGTGTCGTTGCCATTAGGTATCAGGATGAAATCCTTGGACCCACTGTCAGACTCTATGCTGGTGCCGTAGGTCCTGGGTTCCTCCTGGTGCACAACAATGTCTGGCCTCGTGTGGTGAGAGTATGCGGGGCAGTTCCTGGGAGATGAAAGAACTGACAGCATTTTAAGTCGGTCGCATCATGTTTTCATTTTGAGTTTTGGGGTGTCTTTGAATTTAGCTGTCTTTATCCAGGCATCCAACATGTTTTTTTGTTTGTTTTTTCCCCAGAGATCAGATATGTTTCAGTGTCCCTTTCATTTTTATTTATTTTTTTGTGCAGTGTATTTAGTTTTATCAACCAAAGTGCTCAGCAAGACCAATATAAAAACATTAGTTGACCCCCTACTTCACAACCTTGTCACCAAAATTTGGATAATGCATCTTGGATTTATGGGGTGTAATATAAGTACAGCAAGTTTTCAGTTTGTAGTGACAGCAGGGAGCAGGCGGAATAGAACCTGGAGAGGTGGAGGTATGCTCTGGCGAGAAGAAGAATTAAAGTCTGAATACGTGTGTGTGAATGAGAAGGAGACAGATGTACAGTGTATCACAAAAGTGAGTACACCCCTCACATTTCTGCAGATATTTAAGTATATCTTTTCATGGGACAACACTGACAAAATGACACTTTGATACAATGAAAAGTAGTCTGTGTGCAGCTTATATAACAGTATAAATTTATTCTTCCCTCAAAATAACTCAATATACAGCCATTAATGTCTAAACCAGCAGCAACAAAAGTGAGTACACCCCTTACTGAAAGTTCCTGAAGTGTCAATATTTTGTGTGGCCACCATTATTTTCCAGAACTGCCTTAACTCTCCTGGGCATGGAGTTTACCAGAGCTTCACAGGTTGCCACTGGAATGCTTTTCCAGCTCCTCCATGATGACATCACGGAGCTGGCGGATATTCGAGACTTTGCGCTCCTCCACCTTCCGCTTGAGGATGCCCCAAAGATGTTCTATTGGGTTTAGGTCTGGAGACATGCTTGGCCAGTCCATCACCTTTACCCTCAGCCCCTTCAATAAAGCAGTGGTTGTCTTAGAGGTGTGTTTGGGGTCATTATCATGCTGGAACACTGCCCTGCGACCCAGTTTCCAGAGGGAGGGGATCATGCTCTGCTTCATTGTTTCACAGTACATATTGGAGTTCATGTGTCCCTCAATGAAATGTAACTCCCCAACACCTGCTGCACTCATGCAGCCCCAGACCATGGCATTCCCACCACCATGCTTGACTGTAGGCATGACACACTTATCTTTGTGCTCCTCACCTGATCGCCGCCACACATGCTTGAGACCATCTGAACCAAACAAATGAATCTTGGTCTCATCAGACCATAGGACATGGTTCCAGTAATCCATGTCCTTTGTTGACATGTCTTCAGCAAACGGTTTGCGGGCTTTCTTGTGTACAGACTTCAGAAGAGGCTTCCTTCTGGGGTGACAGCCATGCAAACCAGTTTGATGTAGTGTGCGGCGTATGGTCTGAGCACTGACAGGCTGACCCCCCACCTCTTCAATCTCTGCAGCAATGCTGACAGCACTCCTGCGTCTATCTTTCAGAGACAGCATTTGGATGTGACTCACTTTTGTTGCCGCTGGTTTAGACATTAATGCCAGTGTCATTTTGTCAGTGTTGTTCCATGAAAAGATATACTTAAAAATCTGCAGAAATGTGAGGGGTGGACTCACTTTTGTGATACACTAACAGTGAAACTGCAAGGAATAGAGATAGTGAAGATGGAAATGCCTAGGGTCAACCATCCAAAGCAACAGACAATGCACAATAGAGGTGAAGAAGAGAGTGCAGGCAGGGTGGAGTGGGTGGGTAGAGAGCAGCAAGAGTGAAAGGGAAGGTCTACAAGATGGTAGTGACACCTGCTATGATGTATGGTCTGGAGATGTTGGAACTGACAAAAAGACGAGTGGCACAGCTGGAGATTGTCACTGGACGTGACCAAAATGGACAAGATTAGAAATGAGCATATCAGAAGGACAACTCCGGTTGAGCAGTCTGGAGACAAAGTTAGAGCGGCAAGGCTGAAATGGTTTGGACATGTGCAGAGGAGGGAAAGTGAAGGAGGATGCTAGGAATAGGGTGAGATGGAGGAAGATGATCTCCTGTGGTGACCCCTAAAGGGAGCAGCTGAAGGATGATGTTATTTTTACTTTATTATTTTTGTGCCATTTTGCATTACAGTATACTGTAAACACGGACATACTCAAGTCGTGCTCCCATTGTAATTTAGTTAAGAGGTTGCTCTCAGGGTTAGGAGGACACAAGCAGCTAAAACCTGCTTAAACTGGACCTCTGCTGACAGCAGGAACCATCAGTTTATCTTTCTGAGTTTTTCTTATTCCCTGAGTCTTTGCTCTTAGAAAGTTACTTAAAAATCATTCGCAGATGAGATGAACAGGTTTCTGTGTGATGTTTACATGTTCTCCCTGTGCCTGCATAGGTTTCTGTGCAGGTAATCCAGCTTTCTCCCACAGTCAATGCATGTTAGGTTAGCCCAGTGTTTCTCAAACTGTGGGGAGTGCCCCAAGCAACCCTTTCAGTCCAAACTTGCCTTTTTCAAGCCACTGAAATGGCCCAAGTTACCATTTCTGATCACTTGACCCAACTGTTTCACACTATTTTTTTTCCCACCTAATCGACAATTTTAAGATACAAAATTTTTATTATTTCACATGAGAACAGTACCTTTGTACTGTCCATAATAAATGACATATGTCTTTCTTGTTCTTCCTAAAGTGAATGTCATGTGTAACAGATGGCAAAAAACACGTTTAAAAGTGATCAATGTTAGCACGGTTTATTGAGCTTCCTGTCCAACTATTATGTTCTACATCACAACATTTTACATTCCACATCAATGTAATACAGTAAATTAGATAAACCGACTAGAGAACATAAAATAACACAACACTATCTACAGGCAATCATCTTAAATAAGCACTGACTAAAACAGTATCAACATTCTAAGTTTGGTCTTGGTCCCAGAAAGAAAGGAGAAATCAGTTCAGACCTCAGAAAATGGGCGCTGATCTGTGACAGTTAGTCTATCCTACATCAGTGCTGTTTTTCAGAGACGCTGTGCTGATATGGCCCTGGTACACAGTCAAAATGGAAGTACCAATCATTCCTGGTATTTGTTTTTTTTTTTAGGAAAATCACTTATAAAAATTGAGAAAAATATCAAAAAAGAAAACCATCATAAAAAAATACTCTATTGACCAATACACAATGAAAACGGGTAGAAAGTTGAAGGTAACTAAATCAGATTACAGTTAGTGACATTCAGTGGAGAGTGTGCAATATCAATACCAAGTCTCATTACATTTTTTCCTGATTTACTATACATGTTTCTATGTGCGTGAGAAGTGGATCTAGCCAGTTAATGTAAGACAAAACACAATTAAGGGACAAACTATACATTATATTAAGCCTTTTATGTACACTCCGACTGCCCAGCTAAATTCTCTGACTCCAAACAAAAGTATAATCAATGCAGTCTAAACACACTTTCACATGAGACTATTCAGAAACACTTAACTTTAAATACCACTATTTAGCATTTTAGTGAATATCGTTTATAGCAGTATATAAATATGTAACAAAACCACACTATATTGTAGTTGTAAGGATGAGAGAACATTTTTCATTTTTTTAATTTTATAATATTGCCGTTCATATCTGAGAACATCACAATGTTGAGATTTGTTTACAACTGCATTATAGCTTGTTACATACTGCCTGTGAACGCTGAACAGAGAGCCATATTTCAAAAGTGTTGCCACTTGGCTTCTTTAACTTGATAGCAAAGTATTGTCACAACTTGAACTCCTTCATGGTGATCAGTATGAGAGTGTTACAGCAAAAAAACCCAAAACAAAACTGAAAACATCTCATAGGATCGTCCAACTACATGCGGCTGCTGAATGTCATATTTCATGAGACATTCGTCTACACAGCCTGAACATAGTAAATTTTATTAACATTCTGGAGAAAAATGACAACTATTTTGCACCGATAAAGGTTATTTCCAAAGACCTTGCATAGATAATTGATTTGCATTCCGCATTTGCAGCGTGTTTTATTTAAGACTTTGTCCTTAAGTTCAGCTGTCTTCATAAGGAGAAATATATTACAGTGGACTCACCCACCAAACATACCTGTACTCATCATGTACCATCATTTTTTGTGATATTTAAAGCATTATTTAAGTACCGGACAATCAGTAAGTTACCTACCCCTTGCATGGACCCCCCTGACATTCAAAGGAACAGCTGGCCGAGTCGACGTGTAGACTTGTGATGGAAACATGCAGATGTTGAACACACGATTTTCAAGTGATAAAGGTACTTTAAAAAAACAAACAAAAAAAAACTAGTGCTGCATTTCAATGGGTTTACTTTACAATAATCTTTTAAAAATTTTCCACTTAAAGGATCGATTACTGAAAGCTCACGAGCCAGATTTTTGATTTTCATTATGCCAAAATGCACCGATGGACTTCTAACAACCCATTTAGGATTTGTTAGTAACTTAAGGAACATCAGAGTATGTCAGGAGACGGTGGATAAAATAAAAGCAACCAAAAAAAAAAAAAAAAAGAAATACAGAAAAAGAAACAGCTGTGGGGCCGCTAACCAGGCAAACAGAAACTCTGTGGCCTTATTTCAGATGACACAGTCATCAGAACCACATATTGTGGCAGCATATGCCTGTTTGGCGGCACACTCAACTGGCTACGCACTTATGATAAAGCTTACAACTACCTCTAGATTAAAAGGTCCTCACTTCTAAGGAGCAGTTCGGCATCAAAAGAGGAACATTCGAGGACGGGTATGACACAAGGATTATGCTACACTGAAGGCAAAGTGTTTCTGAACTTTATCCACCATATAATTTCTACATCAGTTAGATTATTCATAATCACCTTCATCACTACTACCTTCCTGTCTCAATAATGCCAGGTGTTGATCCTGAGACTGGACAATAGTATGGCTTAGTCAGCAAAAGCCTGGTTTCCATAATGCTATACAGACAATATTACATTTACCCTGCAAACAATAAAACCTTTAGGAATAAATCTTTGAAGTTAAATCTGTCCTGTAGATAATTTGCAGAGAAGGTGGATGATTGGATAGCTAGTAACTTTTTTTTTTTTTATTAAACAGTGCATTTTGTTTTTAAAGAAAATTACAACTCCAGGACTTGTTTGAGATGTAGGCCTACGGACAGAATTTCTCAATCAGGATTTGTTTTTTTATTTTATATTTGAATAAAGACTTCCCTGTTATGAATATTGATATGGTAGCTAAACATGCAGCCACTTTATAACTATAAAACATGGAAGATGAATAAGTGTTGTAAATGTAAATGTGTCGGCCTGCATATACGTTATACAGAAGACTATTACAACCGTTTTGATTTGCTTGCTTAACAATTCACGTCAGAAAAAAAATGTTTGGCAGTATTTGGTAATAAAGTGTTTATCATTCTCATTTTAATATGATATGCTTTTTTTTAAATATTATGAGTACATCTGAGCTCCCCCCAAAAAAATAAGATGAAAGGAAAATGACAAATGTCAAGGTAGCAAAATAAGTCAGTAGTGAATCACAGGCCTGACGATGGCTGAAATTATTGCTGTAAGTTATTGAAATATGGGGTTTACTTGTGTTTAACATTTTAAAAGCATCAGAAGAGAAAATGCTTTTTTTTTGTTTTCAAAGTTTTCAATACATCTTATTCAAGCCTCTGTGTGATTTTTTGTCCTTTAATGTGTAAATGATATCAGAATTTTAAAAAGTCAGGTTATGAAAATGTTTGATTTATGACCCCCTTGCTAGACATTGAGTTACAAAATACAAAAAAATATAATGATGGAAAAATAAAAATGAATATATGTTACCGCAGCAGATTTACAGCGTAATACACCAAACACTGAGATCTGATGAACTGATGAATCTGTAGAGGTTAAATCCAGAATATGTACTACCATTTCATTTATTAAGCGAGTGATCAAAACTCATGATGCATTTTTGAGACTGAGGCCTCAAGCACGCAGGGTTACAAACCACTTGGTGACCCCCTCCGGCAACCTCTGGTCACTAGAAAAAAATGTATATTCCCCAACCGGTTGGCAAGTGGTTTGGGGCCAGTCATAAAGTGGGTGCTGCACCACAAACCTTGCGATTGCTTTGGTTGGTAGCCTACCACTGTGGTTGCCCATAGTCTGCATGGAAGACACCAGCTTACCTGCAAACACTCACCAATGACTCACTGAGCAGTAGCAAAACTTGAACAAACCAGAAACATTTGCCTCCAAAGTAAAAGTTGCATCTTACCGCAAGTTTACACATTTTAAAAGGTGCAACTTCTACTCTGAAGGCGAATAGTCTCCGTTTCTGGTTTGTGACATACTTTTCAGTTTTACTACTGCTCGGTGAGCAGTTGGCGAGTGTTTGCACATAAGTTGGCATCTTCCATGCAAACTATGAGCGACCACAGCAGTCTGCTTACAACCAATGCTATCACAAGGTTTTCTATGCAGCACCATATACCTCTTTTCAACCGAAACCACATAGAAACTGGCAGCAACCACTCGCCCCATTTTCCCCCAAAATGTTGCCAGGGGGTTACTGACTGGTCTCTAGGCTTGCATGACTGGGGCCTTACAGAGATTGTTTGGAATCATCTGAGTAGCTGGATTTTACGAATGACTAGTTTCCTCTTATTTTAATGGTCACTTGATGACGCAAACAGACAGTCACTGGATAACTGACTTCTCATCAAGTACTTTAACTGGCAGAGTAAAAATGTGACACAATACATTCCTCATTTATGTCAACACAAATTAACTGAATGCTGAACAGGTTTCATCTCATGTCATGCTGACTGCAGAGTTCTGACGGTTTATTATTTTGATAAATGTGCGAGTCTTTGTGGTGTCAGCTATTTAGTTCACGAGTCACTGAGACCCCATTACATCACTTACTGGAGCTTTTTATAGCGTGGCATGATAGAAATCTTAGAGGGCAAGCCTAGACAGAGAGCTCAAAGATAATCCAGCACTTTTGTTACCTTTTAGAGGATACACTTAATAACAATCAAACATCTTATCATTTTAGAACTAATTTAGACTGCTCTCAACTCCTCTAAAGTTACCCTATTGTGGACATGCCTGTGAAGTCGCCATAAAAGTAAAACTTCATTGCATTTTACATAAAATCGCTATGTATTTATAAGATATCAAATGATCTCTGAGAAAACAGATGAAAAGCATGAATGAATTCCTGCCACAAGAGTTTAATTTCTGGAACTTTAAACGGTTAAAGAAAAGAAAGAAAGAACAGTACATAAGATAAATGTGTTTGCCCTGAGGCACTTGGTAGTGGCGCTGATAAATCACCGAAAAACACTACCTTTCTAGTCAAAGGAGTTGTATAGTTTGTCTCAAAAGTTGCATTCAAATTGTCAATTCAAAAATAATGCACACGGTGTGACACACACTGACAATCATGATCTTCCTAGTGTTCGTCTAGAGTTGTAGTGTCTATTAAAATACACAATGGTGAATATCAAAATGCTAAAGAAAAGGGCATAAGCACAATATACAGTATGCATGAGAAGGACCTAAAACTAAAACTAAGCATGTTTTCTTTTATGTTCTTTTTTTGGGGGGGGGGTGAGAGAGACCAGAGCAGATGGCCAGAAGGCTAAAGGAGGACAGACACGGGAACTGGGCATCAACATGGGAAAATCCTGACTTGGGATAGTTGTTCTGTTGCCGACGCTTTGCCGACCTCATTTTCTCAAAGCGTGACTCCATTTCCTCTAGGACTTTGGGGGTGTACCTCACTACCAGTTTCACTGTGCCCTGAGCTGCTTTGAGGAGTTCCACTGCTTTCTCATGGTGCTCTCCTTCCACACTCTAAACACACACAAAAAAAAAAACACAGAAGAAGAACAACAGAAACATGATGAAGTCCATGGTTTCTATAATTTACAAACTGGGTCCAATTATTAAACACAAGGTATGTGGCCACTTTTGGAGTACAGAGTTTTATAGCTGCTGGAGTGAATGTAGTTCCAACATAAGCTCTGGCAGCTGTTCACATATAACAGCCTGTAATTTGGGAATTTTAATGAGAGAACAAGCTGACCAATAAACAAAGTCAGTTGGATGATTGCTATTGGCTGATCTTAGGGCTTTACACTTCCAGCATGCAGCAGTTACAATGTCTATACTGAATGTACATTTGCATTCTGTGTTTCTCACTAGTACTCACTGTGTACATCTTTAAGCCCTAATAAACACGTTGAACACATTTTATTCATTAACATTTTCAGAGTTTTATTAGAACAATCATTTACATCCATATACTATTACTATTAGCCCCACAACAGATTGGCGACCTGTCCAGGGTGTAGCCCACCTCTTGGCCTATGACAGCTGGGACAGACTTCAGCTTCCTCACGCCTGTCCTCTTTGGAGGCAAAACACTAAAACTGCAAAGTTAAAAGTTGCAGTTCAGCTTCCAGCTCTTTGTTAAGGAAGCAGAGGTGAGCACAGGTGGAGGCTTGGGCAACCCAGGGGAAAAAAAAAATGCTATTTAGCTATTTAGCTACAAGCTGATATCTTGTTACAGATTGACTTGTTAGGCATTATTAAGCTTCATTTTAAGGCCCTCAGTCACTTGCTTAAAGTGCCTGTTGATAAGGTTTGAAGAGTGAGAGCATTTACTGAGTTCTAAATCAGTCATTTGCAATTAATTCTTGACCTGCCTTACAAGTCCTCATTAGTAACTTATGGTGTAACAAGTTAATAAACAAGGACTTCCCAAGTATAAGGGCACCCAAATGCAAAAATTACAGTTTCAAAACTAGCTATGTGTTAGGTTTTTGAAGAAATGATCAGATGTTATCAGACTGAAGTATAAAACATGCTGTAAAATGCACATACCACCCCATTTACTGAAAGAAGCTGATCCCCTCTTTTGAGGCCCCCGTGTCGGTCAGCGATGCCTCCCGGGATGATCCGAGAGATGTAAATTGGTGAGTTTTGCTCCTTTCCACCCATTATATTGAAACCCAACCCTTCTTCTGTCTTGGGCAGTTCCACAACACGTGGATGTGAGTGTCCCTCACTTGCTGCAAAAGCTGCCACTGTAGCCTACACATAGAAAGTGGTGTTTATATATCTCATCTATATTTACTGCACTCAAAACACAATACTTTCAAGAATTTAAAGGTCTGAAATTAAGACAATGCTTGTGTCTAGACAGTAACTGACAATCGTTTACCTTAGCTGTGGCATTGGCCCTGACCTCGGGGCTGCTGTTGATGTCCACTGTTTCATATACATGCTCATAGACCTGAGGAGACATTGGTGGACAATATTTTCTCACATCCCAGAAAAAGCACATTTCCAAAAGGTGACCACAGAGCAATCAAACCAAACCAAATCAAGTGTAACCTCTAGCTAGTAATGCCATCTCACAATTGAGTTTTTTTAATGACACAAAGGGAAAGCAACTCACTTCTCTTACTGCATTACAGAATTCACTCTGTAGGACCCTCTGCAGCGCCTGCAGCTTTTGAGGAGGCACTTCCCCTGTCCTCTGAAGCTTGTCGAGCAGTTCAATAGCACGGTTGATATCTGTCAACAAGAACACACACACCACCATTACTGAGACCTACAAATGTAGACGTTATAAGAAGTGAGAGGCGCCCATGCTGACGTCAGTGCTCCACCGGTACCCATTTTTCCACCTATTTTTTATACTGAACCTAGATTTACTTGCACTACATTTGTTCTGATGATAAATATTCCGAAGAAACTTGTCTTGGCACTATCACAAGAATACACAAGCATTAATTAAAAAAATTTTAAAAATCACTATAACGCCATGATAAAGCAGCTTTCAGTGTATCACCCCCCTCCTCTTTTAATACACCACCCCTGATGGGACGGGGTAAACATCAGCTGTTCTGTTAAAACATCCCGTTTATTTTGGCGAATTACATTTTTATTCTTATCCCACTGAAATCTTCAGTCTGTGCAAGCTGATTAAATATTCCTAACAGTGAAGTTTCACGCGTCTATTTACTTGTGCTGCGTGTATCTCTAACCTAATATCAAAAATCTGGGCTTCCTCTTATGTTGTTAAAAGGGAGACCGGTGGAAAAAATGTTTAACAGCTCCCCTTTCATGCAGTGATACAGCCAGTGCAACTGTGAAACTTGGTTTCTTTTAGGTCAGCATACAGTGAATAAACCAGCCAGGTTTGCTAATCACTGTTGTCGTTAATATTAGCTACTTACCTAATACCCTAAATACAACAATGTAGCCGTAAAAGCGATGGTAATTTTAGCCAGGTCACAATATATATATACACAATTAAACACGAGCTACCCACCAGATATCATTACCGCAACGATACCCAAACATAAAACAGAGAATACAGACAAAAACAATCGCCTGCTTTGCTGAGCTAATGCTAGCTAAGCTAGGTTAATGTCGCCCGCATATCACAACAAATATTTCTAAGCTAAAGCTAGCTAGCTAATTAACTTTACCTCTTTCAAGTCGCACGGGCTCCCCAAGCGATGCCATTATTGAAATGAGAGGATGTTTGGAGTCAGTGAGAAGTTGCGCTAACAGAAGGATACTGAAAACTAATTTTGGTAATCCTGGCTGCCGTTATGTGCGCTTAACTGAGACGATAAATCAGATTAGCCAAGTTAGCCGGCTAGGCTAGCTGCCAGTGTCATGATGCGTTCAGGGAAACTTCGTAAAATTGGATTAACTGCCTAACCCGGAATGTTCAGTGTTAAACTATTAAGTAACCGCGTGTGTATGTGTTACCATATCCACATACTGACGGCTACGCGTGTAAAACTGTGGTATATCATGCATCATCAACATAGATTTAACTGTCTCACAGCTCGCTTTAGTCGACAATTTTCCTTTCCTTTATTCGTCCAAACGCACACCTTAGATACCAGCTCCGAATGTTGAATATTACTCTGAATCAGGTTTAACTTTAAGGTTAGCGTTGGCGTTGTTCTGTTTACTGCTGATGTGGAATATGACAGCACGGATGCTTTTATGCCATGAAGTTAGCCCAGTGAAGGTGTCGTTGGCTAGAATCCAAATCCAAATCCCATATCACAATTTAAAAACCAGAGGGGTGAAGAACTCTCCATTTAACAGCTCTGATCAGCCTCCACAGACATGGGTCAAAGGATGAAGAAGAAGAAGCTTTATTTGGCTTTTTTATTCTTTTTCTTTTTTAACGTCTGATATGAACGCTCTCTCAGCTGCCCCCTACTGGTTAGCTGCAGCACATTTTGAGACTCCATGAATGCAGAACGCTGCAGCTGCACTGCTCACTGTGGGCTCAAACTTTAGAGCATGATTCACTCCTGACCACACCCCAGCGGGTGATGAAACGCGAATCTTCTGACAGGTGATGAAAAATACCTAGTGTGACATCACTGATGTGGGCGTAGCATATGGCAGAAGACTCGGGGAAGTGCAGCTTTTGTTCTTTTTCAGCACAATAGGCCCTTTGTTTTCTTAAAACAATTAGCCTTATTTTTATTTCTTCAGCTACAATTTAAATTAATAACACATTATATTGTAGGATTCACTCAGATGCATGATTGATGGTCATACTTAACACAAAGGGGGCTTCACCCTGCCTCATGGATAAATAGTGAATCCACAGTCACTTTATATGCTCTTTAATTGTGTGATTGGCAGATGTTTATGATTTTTTGTTTTTTACTTCTTGATCTTTGTAAAAAAATAACACCCTGAGGCTCATGCTCATGATAAACAGAACACATCAGAATACCTTATCTAAAATGTGGAATGATTCATTGTCCTATGCTGAGGATGTGTTAGTGCTTGAATTTTACTAAATCATTCCACTTCATATCTTAAGGTGGGTTTCCCTTGAAGACTGCAACATTTATGGTATTGTTAGTCTTCCCATGGTTTGTGCTGCTGTGACAGATAAAAGTAACTCACAGCGTCATCATCAGGTTTCTCTGAAGGGTCCGGGTAAGACAGCGAAGAAGCTGGAGCATCTTTTCTTCACTGTTTTCAGTTGTGCTTGTCTTCACACTTACCTTAAGGCTGATGAAGATGTGGTAAAATGCGGTGATTGCGTTCACTCATAAGGAATGGGTGAAGTTTTGATGAATTTTTGTATATGCTTTTTATTTTTTAATTTATCTGGAAATGTGTCATGTAATTAACATGAGACACTGAACATATTTTATTGTTTTCCTACTACAACCTTAAGCTATGGCATCCAGACTTGGCAGGCATGTAATGCAATGAGTTATTATCTGCCGGAGGGAATATTGATATAAAGCCTCGGCAGTCTTTTAACCCAGGTGCCAAACCAGTTAAGGAGACCGGCTTTTCCTTCTGATCACAGCTTCTTTAGAGCTGTGTAAAATCAGTGGCGATTGTTGTATTGTGGAGAACTCAAAGCTGAGATTACAGTGCACTAAACACAAAATACTGGGTGCATATTTTTAATGTACACAGATGTATGGGTGGCTGAATCCATCACTGTCAGACTCAGGCTCTGTACCCACTTGTACTAGTCTGCACTTGAATGTGTAGGCGCTTTTCTTGTGTTAGAAGGGTCTCCTAATTGTGAGAAATCACATGTGCAGTTGGAGTAAAACCTCTGAACACCTGTGTATCAACACCAAAGAATCAAAGCCCATAAAACCTGTGTCGGAATAATGTGCTGGTGGGGTGCAGGAAGCGGTTTAGAATAATTTCACCCCTCTTTTTTTCTCCCCCATTTCTGAAATGGCTGAATAACACCAGGAGCTGCTTTCTTCCCACCCACAACACTGTAAGGCTTGTTATCTGTGAGTGTGACCCCAAAGCAAGGACTCATATTCTTCTCCTGCAGTCTGTAGATGCATAAAACAACATTTCTTGTTGTTTGGGATTTGAATTTCTGCCCTTTTATGCTTCAAAGGTGTCACTTTGTGCTCATGCATGTGTGCATATGTGCCTGCATTGAAATACCTCCCTCCCTCCCTGCCTGCCTGTCTGTAATAATAAAGTTTATCCTGCCTAAAAATGCACTGTTGAAACTTTATCGACATTGATTTTGTTTTTCAGTTGCCTATAATCATTTTTATTTCTTCAAATATTTCAGTTTAATATTGCAAACAACTTCACAACATACAAAATGAATAATATTAACCCAGAAACATGTCAATGAATAAATTTTCTATATATATATATATATATATATATATATATATATATATATATATATATATATATATATATATATATATATATATATATATGTGTGTGTGTGTATATATATATATATATATACACACACACACACATATATATATATATATATATATATATATATATATATATATATATATATATATATATATATATATGTATATATATATAATTTTTTTATATATATCTTGTCCTCTGGTGGGGATAAAAAAATAAACAGCAAAGCTTTGACAACAGCACCTTGACATAGTATGTAATTCCAACATTACCTTGAGAAGTTTAGAACAGTAAACAGATAAATTACTGGAGAGGAAACTGTTTTCTGCTGAATATGTAAACGGAATGTTTTTTTTTTCTTTTTGGTCAGCATCATATCCTTTTTTTTCTGTAAGTGGAGAATTTATCGATTCACAATTGAAGCAGCATGCAAGCTTTTGAAGATGGAACTGTCCTCTCTCTGTCTCCCTCCCTCTCTGTCTCTATCTCGCTCTCATTCCTTGCCTGTTTTTTTTTTTCCCTTCATTTTCGAATTCTTGGCAACGTAAACAAATCACAATGTCTTGAGGAATGTGATATAGTAATTTAAACTGGGCGCAAATGACTGATCAGATTTTTTTTAATTGTTTACAAGGTCATGAATATGTTCAATAAATAGACTGTAGTATCACTTTTACTGTATAAACTTCATCTTTTTTTACATGCAGTCCATAAAATTTTCATTTGATGGAATAATTTACCCTGTTATGTATATATACAAATAGATATTTTCTCTTTATTCTCTTTTTAAACTCTTCAATAAAATCTATACATTTTATACACTATCTCCCTCTTTTAATGGTCAATGTGCATACACATGAAGTGTCTATCCTTATAAACCGCCAGCCAATCTTCTTTTTGCTATCCATGGTAAGTGCTCGCACATAGGACTGGGTTGTCCTGCATTGGGAATTATAATGCCGCTTGTCTATTCCTCTGCAGCCCTCCTTTGTGTACCCCATGGGGTTGCATTTGGTTCTCATAAAAGTATTGCTTCAGTTGGCCATTGGGGACAGGGACCTTTTCCATGACGGTAACTTGCTGCCCAGACATGTCTATTGCCGTCTTTTTATCCACAGCTGTCACCCACTGGCTAATACTGTCACACACACTGAGCTCTCCGCGTCGTGAGGGATCGGAGTGTCGCCGCACCCTCATGGACATATTAGCGGCATCCAGATAGTTTTTGTATTCCTCCAGGAGAAAGAGCAACGGCGGCTCCAAAGGCACTTGGTTGCTGATCATCACCCGCGAGTTGTACAGATCGACATCCTTGGCCTCCGTGGTGACCACAGAGGACGGGCCCCCACCTCCCTGGCTCTTATCAGCCCCCTGTCCCAGCTGTGCCGCCTCGCCCTCCACCTCCAGCAGCTCCTCTATCACTTGCTCAAATGTGTCTGTGAGTGAGGGCAGGTCCCCGCGCTGGCCTGGCCCACCACCACTCTGGGGAGTCCCGTGGCCTCGTTCGGCTGTTACAGCGGCGCCCAAGTAGCCTTCCGTCCGATGGCCCCGCATGCCCGGGGCATCTCTCAGGGGCGCAGCTCTCATGCAACTGAAGTATGAAATAACCATAGTAAGGAACAGGATGGTCATCACTCTTCTAACCTGGTGGAACTGGAGGGAGGGGAGAGAAAGACAGACAAGAGGAGAGAGGGAGGGGTGAGAGAACGAGATGGTTAGTCAGAGAACATTTTCAACAATGTTAGCTTATTCTTGATCCATAATGCACCATGCAAGCCTCTCCTCTTATTTACACCCTTCACTCTTTGTTCACAAGCCAAAAACTAGAGCCAGTAGCTTTGGAATAATCACAACATGTTTTTATTAAACTGATATTGGCACTGTGTCATCGGTGTTTTCAAATTGTTTGCAAACTGTAATCATTCTGTTCCTATGTGAGGTCTGGCTTAGATCTCTATTTGTTGGCAGCAATGCACAAAAGCTGTGCTGAGCATCAGAGTGACTGCTTATTACAAAAGATAAGATTACACAAATAGATGTCAAAATATCCCAACAGCTTTTTGACTGTTGTGTTAAAAGGCACTGTACCATGTATATTTATAATGGCCCCACTTGCCAATCATCCCTTTCTGTCTGAATAACTGACTTTTGTTTTGGCAGTAGTGAAAGCTCACAGCTGCCCCCACCCAACAGCTTTTTTGGGGCAAGGAAATTGTGGGCTTTCATTCTTAAATTTCATCTTGTAATTATTAAATTTCTACGGTTGGATTTTGGGCCCCCGACCATGTAATGGCGCAGATTAAGCATATACTGACTTTCTTCGTTTTATGAGTTTATATATGATGTTTCGACTGTGACATTACCCTACAAACAAATCACCAGTGTTAACACTTCAGGAAGCTCCGCCGTGGACAGCTCTTACTAACAGAATGAGTGTGTTTGTGTTGGCGCTGGCAAACACTGCTGCTGCAGTATTACTTTATTAAAAGAAAAAAACCCCAAACTGCTCTGTACTGTAGGACAGGTCAGGTACTACACCATGTAGTCATGAATGGGAACTAGGGGTTTGTTGAGGGATACTGTTTGTTTTTGACAGGTGGATGGCGAGAGCACTGCGGGATGAATTAAGAGGTAGCTGTATGACATCCTGCCCTGCAAAGTACTGGTATCGAGGCTCTGGAGAATACAACTCAAAACATAAGCAAAACCAAACTGAAGCACTGTATATATACCTTTTTATAGTAAAATTGCCCGAGCACATATGCATCCCTTACCTCTGAGACGCTCTAAGATTCACAGCAAATCAATGAATCCAAAGGACACAGATTATATATATATATATATATATATATATATATATATATATATATATATATATATATATATAAACAATTAAAAAAAAATCTAGATCTTGCTTTCCACAGGGGCTCATATAAAAATAGACCCGCCAAGGTTTTGATTGCACTCTGCATGTCCGAGCCTGACCCAGGAACGCACGGCGGGCAAACCCCGCTCCAGCCTCCACTCAGAATGGACACAAGGACCTTTACAGTACAGGGAGGAGCGAAACCCCACCTTAAAAGCATTTGTTTCATTCTTAATTGGTATCTGGGGCTGTGGCTGCAATTAACCGAACACCACGGTGACTGCCATAGCGATATCTCGTCTAAAAATAGACGTGCTGGGAGTCTCACAGTCTCTATTCAGAATATCACATCCTTCTTCTTAATGAGCCACTCATTCCCCGAGCTCAGTGACGTGCTCCTCCAGAGTGTGTGAGCGTGCGTGTTAGAGGGAGGGCATGGGGAGGGGCTGGCTTGTATGTGTTTTTGCAGTGAGGTGGGAGTATTTTTTTTTTCTTCCTCTTACCAACTACAATGAGGACAAAGCCAAGAATAAAGAGCTAATTATCAACTTGGATATTGTTAATGAAATTTGATTTATGGCTCATTAACCCTTCAGTCTTTCAAAGGTTGCGATTAACAAGAATTTTATCTGCGAGGTTTCCCAGCACTGAAAATCATGTAGGTTTACGGGATGGAGGCCAGTCACGAGCTTTATGTGTAGGATGCATTTAGGCTGATATTATTATCAGCATTGCGCTCAAATGGTTCCACTTCCACATGAGGGAAATGAAGGCAGAGGGCTGATTACTGTTAGGCGTCAAACTTCATGCTGGAAATGGTGCAGACGAAGAGTGCTGCATCTTCCGTAACAGACCACAGGGGTAATATTGCAGTAGCAGGGGGTGGAGAGAGTGCCAGCGTCATTTCGCAGCATAACAACCACAGATGACGTCTCTTCCAGGTCTCCATAGGGGAGAGAATGGAGAGAAGGGGTGGGGAGGTTGCTGGGGGTAATGCCACTCAACAGTGTGCAATTGCAAAGCCATTCCCCCGTGTATCCTCACACCGGGAACAACAGATGATTTTATTTCTATCTCGCTGATTTCCTGTTTCCATCAGTACAATCAATATGGCTTATGTTCTCAATCAACATCCTGTTAAAATGCGATAAAGCCAATGAATCATTTAATTGCTGTGGGACTGGCGGAAGATCTCTGGCTTATATCTGTGAAAGGCTAAATGTGACAACATCCAGTTTCTGAAGATTTTATGTGGATTTCACAGTTAATAAAAAAGCGGCTTGAGTGTTAACAGAACGAGCATGAATAATAAAGCAAGAGATGGGTTACGTATGAAGGAATAATACCTTTCCTTTTTTTTTTTTGGAGAGTCTGGATCAGCTATATGGTGACTTGTGCTTGAGAAAGGTGCAGTTTCCTCTAAGCTGATTGTTTAAAGAATGCACAGCCATCTAAATATGACATACTGAGAACTCGGCTAACAACACAGACGGGGAAATAAAGCCCACAGTAACTGCTGCTCAAACATGCCTACATTCATGACAACACGCCTAGAGCATGAAACACCCTGAACAATAGCAGCAGGTGAGTGTGTGGACTCTGTCTTCTGTTTGGCTCTGGATGACCACCTGTTCATCTGCTTTGAGAGCACGGCTGTATGGGAGGGATATGTAACTTACCCTCGCATTTATTCTTTGTGCCAGGTGGGGATTAAAGTGATAAATGCCTCCTCTGACAGACGCTGAATAGTTTCTATAAAGCATGAAAGGACTAGTGCGGCTAGTGTTATTACACACTCGGTAACGTTCCCAGCCTCCACGCACAGGTCTTGCACACTTTATGGCTTCATCTTTACTAACAGCAGGCGTGATATCTTATAAGCCACTGCATGGAAAAATAAACACATAAAGAGAAGAGATCTGAAGAATGGTTGCTACATTTGAATAGAAATGTGTGACCCATGGCAGCATTTGTTCTCTGCTTCTGTCTCTGCTCCCTTTGGGCATCCATCTTTGTTTAATTCCTCAAGAAGACAGTTTACCTGGCAACATGTTTTATCACGTTCAATAAGTATAGCACACAATGCCAAATGTTCCGTTTGAGAGAAGAAAAAGCACAGAAGATATTATCAAAATGGCTACCCGAGGACCCCTTGTGTACTACAATCCAGCACTTAAAAAAGGCATTTAGACTTAATTGTGTTGTCTGCAGTAATGGCTGACACATGTGGAAGCTTGCTTCCTGAGATCTGTTTTCAATCTGATACAGCTTCAGAGCTCATTTACTAATACATGAGCATCACTAAGGATTATACCTGGCCGCCAGGCCAAACCCCAAGCCACTGCCACAGAAAGCCCGGCATTCAAATGCCTGCTGAGTGATTTATGCTACCCAAAAGAGCTGTTAACTCCCTCCCACACTGTGTGCAGCAGTGGGTACTTTAAAGGATACAACAGCAATATGCAGCATGGTAAAAAATCCTAACTGATGTGCTTAGGTTCCTGTAAGCTGAACGAAGAAATCCTCATTTTAACCCATGAATGACCAGCACTTCAACAGACCTGCGGCTGCAAACTGACAGCGCTGCTGTCCCCAGCTTCGTACACTAGATGGCGTGTGAGACCGTGAAATAGTCTGAGCTCCTTTCTTCCACCCTTTCTCCACCTTTCTCCCCTGTTTTTCTTTCCCGCCTATGAAACTAGATAGATAGATAGATAGATCAAAATCTGTCCTGTGGCTTAATAATATGGGCCAGAACAGCTATAAAGTTAAGTTAGATGCTATTTAGTTACAAGTCTAAGAAGGCTACATCACAAATGCATCATTAAACCATCCTTCAGGCAGTCCTGGTACCTCTATTAGTCTCGGATATGTTCTTGTTCCAGATATTTTCACGTCACAAATGAGCCAGTTTTCCACCACTTTGTTTGAATCCATAATTATTGTGAGGATTGTCTTCAGCACGAGCACACACCACCAAAAACAAACAAACAAAAAAACAAAAACAAAAAAACAACAGTGTGTGTTGGCCGACCGTGCTGGGCGTTTAGGTTCTCGGGTTTCCTATAAAGTCTTAATGAGTTCATCAAAGTTTTTTCCCTCCAACAAAACAACAATACAAAAAACTGTCTGGAGTGTTTTTGTCTCTTTTCTCACAGAGGAGGAGGAGGAGGCGGAGGAGGGTCCAAGTTTGGATGAACAAATATAGACAAACACCCCGCGGAAAGAGTTTATTAGGCAATTTATGCGCGTAAAGTTGTCTCAAAAATGTTCGCGCGGATGCACTTTGGATTGCTTCCACTTAGTTAGTTAGGAGAAATGTCTGTCTATTTGTACCACTGGCTGCTCCAATAATGAAACCACAATCTTTCTTTTCTTTTTTTTCTTCTCGAGATTACATCTGCTGAGCTCGTGCTCCCCACTGGAAACCCAATCAACATAATAACTCCGTTTTTTATTAATGAATAAGGATAAGGTTACACATATCCCCTCTCGGGCTGCGGCGCTGTCTGTTCGCAGGATAACCGGACTTGATCGAGCTACTTTTAGACCCCCTCCTCTTCCCCCCACCCCACCCCCCACACACATATATACACACACACACACACACCAGCTGTCTTTTCCTCTAGCAGCATCAAACACAGCAAAAGTGCTTAAAACAAGTTATCTGAAATAAGCAGACACATACCTTTTAGTGCCCAGTCGTAAAACAGACCATTCAACAGGACGGTAGTGTCATCTGGGATGTTTTGGACAACTCCCTGAGTAATTTACTTAAGCGATATTTTCCTCTCTCCCGACAAGCTTCAGGATATCTCTTCAGCTTTGGAGCAAATAGATTAAATTATTGATAGTGGAAATTGCACGGCTGAGGTAATGCACTCCCATGGCTGCACGGCTCCTTTGGAAATCGCTTGAAACTGAAGTTGTCGCATGCCGAGACGCCGCCGCAGAACCACCACGGGATGAGAGACCTCTGGAGCTGAAATGAGGAGCCTCTTTGCAACTACAGTAACTTTACTACACAATGACGCTGCAACATGTGACCTGCTGCTGGCTGACTGGCCGCCACCAAACTCCTGTTTAAACAGCCCCGAGGCGGAACTATTAATGTGCTTTCGGTGTGCATTATGTGCTTTTGTTTGTCCGCATATCGCTCAGCCTGCATCCACACCATAAGCTCAAAGGAAGCCTCCCCTCTTCCGTATTTTGCTCAGCCTAAAGAGGTGGCATATTTTTTTAGATGGTTTTGCGTAACAGCGCGTCTCCACCAAGTCGTGATACACTGCGTGCCATTTACAGATGGCCTATTTGTGTAAAATTAGACATTCAGAGAATTAAAAATAAGCATTTCTGGTACAGGTCTAGAAATAGTGAGGCTACTGGGCAAGTTATATCAAAGAAAGCTTAAGAATTTGAGTCTGAAGTATGCATTTGCGTGACCCCTTTCATCATTTAATCCATCTTGTGTTAGTATGAGACTACATCCCTGATATAAGATGAAGAGCCTCACATTTTCTCATATAAACGGTATTTAGGTTGTGATTTCAAGTCTACATACACAGAATAAACCCAAATCCAGGATAAGAATATGATCTTATAATTTACCTGCTGTAAAATGTCAGTGTTGGATGCTAACAGGCACAGGAGGATTCTAAAGATGTGAACTTATTGAAAGCAATTTTCCTCCTTCTTGCTTTTAAAGTGAGCCATCTCCACAACAGATGGATGACTCTCCTGCAAATGCTCTGCAGTGTAGTAATCAGCTTTCACAGGTTATTATTACCAAAATGTCAGCTAAATAAACCAAATCATATTTACAGGGATATCTTAGACAATGAGGCTGCTTTTAGTATTGTTTCTCCCTAATCTGGAACAAAATCGGAACAAATCATTTCTTTTCGTGAAGCAGAATTCAAGTGAATATGTCAGCCGAGGCACAACCTTTCAATGGGTGATGAACCTTTGGAAATTCCACCTCTGATGAATACGAGAGTGAGCATAATGGAGAAACAGTAGCTCATTATCCTTGTGACTTGGCCCCGGTCCCGTGCAAAGATTTATTGTGATGTGTTGTTATATTGCCATCATGATTCTTCCCTGCACAAGCTTATGAGCCGGAGAGCTCTTGTTTGGCATGTAGCTGTATGGGAGTGGATGCTCACACCTGCCTAATGAGTCACTCCCACCTCCAACTCCCAGGGAAATGCCAAGATAGATATAGCCCTCCCCGAAGGCTCACAGGAGGTGAGGGCAAACTCTGGATGACAAAGAGTTGCATCAGCAATCACTGAGCGACATGACTCCAAAGAGGATAAAAAAAAAGCACACTGCACAAGGGGGTTGTTCCAAACAAGTAATTCATAAATAAATCACTTGGCATCTCATTAGAGCAGCAAAAACAACAACATGGTCTCTCTCATTTCTGCAAATACAGCACAACTGAAGGTGGTTTATCGAGAGAAGTCGTTTGGCTTGCACGTGCTTGAGGCTGAATTTCTGAATGAAATTCATACAGTGCCTAATATCTGTAAGAAAAAATGGAGTTGTAAGGAGTATTACAACACTTTTGATTCTTCCACTTGAGGTTCAAACACAAGACACATGGCAGTACTGACCTGCTACAAGTCAACCAGGAGTAAGTCTGAAAGCTGCTAAACCACTGTTGCATCTTGTTGAGGTTTAAGATGCCCCACCATAGCCAGGAGCAATGACTTTAAACTATCTGAAGATGAAATCGTCTGTCTTTGGATTTCATATGGCAACTTTCCACAGGTTTTAATGATCAAAACGACAGCTGAACACATGTAATTTGAAGTATCAGTTGGGTAGTTGTCTCCTTAAATCTTCCCCGCTTGCAGCCTCTTTTGCTGTTTGTGCTGCAGAAAGAAGAAACAACCACAAGACCTGACAACACGACAGACTTGTATAACCTTTCAAAGCTTCTCTTGCCAAATGCAGTACGAATGCTGACAGGTCCGCACTGCTGAAAGCTTCACTTAACAAGTCGAATTATGCCTTCTCGCGCGCGAGAGGGACTGTGTAACACGGGCGAAATGACTTTTTGCGAAATGTCATTTTCACTGGGGATAAAGGGAAGACATGAGGGTATTTTGATCAAAGGGAAATTGCATTCCTCCTCAAGGAGGCAACTAAGCAAACCGTTCTTTTGGATGGAGGTTGCGTGACGTCAAAGGAGACGAGCTAGAGAATGTTTGTGAAAACTCTAAATTGATAAAGTCAGTACGGGCCTTTTTATAATCTGGTGTGAGGAGTTAATGTCATCCCTCCTGTGATGACAATAACCTTTAATGTGATCATGAGGCAGACAGCAGACTGGGCTTCCAAGCATCATATATGGCCTATAGACTCCTCCTTCCACACCCTCATTCAGCTGATACATTATTTCTATAGTGGCAGACTGCAAGTCACTCCATAGCCTGTTAAAGCTTCTGTCTGCCTCTGCCCCCACCCCCCACCCCAATCCCCCTCACTAATGTTTGCTTCACTGCTAATCATAATATATTTGCTATTAAAAAGCGCGATTTTTGAATTTACTCTGAAACAAAATTACTCAATTAAAACACTGCCTTGATTTGCTATGACGCATCCTGCCACCACATGCAACAAAACACCATTTTCAGAATAAAGGCCTGAAATTAGATACTTTAAATCAACCTTACAGGCAAAACCCGTCTCACTTTCCGTCTAACTGGCACTCAGGAAATACAAAATAGATGTTTGATGGCTTCTGGAAGTTGTTTGAAATCACTGATGTGCTGCATATTCACACTGCTGGGAGAGACGCGCGGATGGTTTGCCGGAATTGTCGAACATTTCCTGTCACGCTGCATCATGCATCTCTGTTGTCCCGCAGTGGATATAAAATGTCTTTACAGTAAGAATATCCACTGTGTATTAATAACTTATCGTGGGCTTCATCGCTGCGAAACCACAGTCACGCCACTGAATGACGAATAACTGGTAATTAAATGTTCGGAATAAGGTTCAAGGCTTCGCCTCCTGCCAGAACTTGTTTAAACAAGCCTCTTAATTGGATGAAGGTGCCAGTGATGAAGATGATGATGATGATGTGGTGACTAAAGCAGTAGCAGCAGCGGGGACAAGTGATAGTGGTGGTGGTGGCGGCGGCGGCGGCGGGCGATGTAGCCTACATTTTCATAATGATCAAGATGATTAATTTTCAATCTAAATATATCGTGACGTCCGCCTCTCCGCGGAGCCGAGATTTCCGCCATCTATAGCCCAAAAATAATCAATAGCCTATTTATAATTTATGTCAGACATCATTATTGCGTTTCATGAATGAAATGGCAAAGCAAAATCCGAAATCGAGTTTGACTGGGGGAGAAACACCGCCCGTTTCTATATAAGAAAAACGGCATTTAAACCCATTTTTCACCAAATCCTTTCAGCCTCCGAAGTGCACGGATTGATCGCAATGAAAAAAAGAAGAAAGAAAGAAAGAAAGAAAAACGACACACAAAGACCAACATTTACATGATGGAGAAAGGCAAGAAAAACAGTAGCTGCACGAGACAATCAAGTAGATTATTAATTCTATCTTTATTTTCGCCCAGTGCGTTTATTTATGTAGCTGTAATTTATTTTCGTTAAATTAAAAAGGCCTATCCGAAAGAATTTCATCGGATTTTTTCTTTCTGTTTTTTTTTTTTTTGCAAAGAAACCTACCATCAGGTTTGTTTTTGACGCCCACCCCAACTCTGCAGAGCTGAGTGCAGAGAGAGAGAGAGAGAGAGAGAGAGAGAGAGAGGGAGTTCTCGGTAAAGATAACACACGCGGAGACGCACGCACACAGGCGCGAGCGCACGCTGGCGCACGCCCGCACACAAGCACACGCAGCCCCATTTATGGACTGATCCGCTGACGTACATTGCAGAAAAGTGCTATAAAAAAACCTTCATACATACAAAGTGTGTCGTGCCACCCCACAGACCCCTCCTAACCCGCCTCCGCTCATCCCTCCTCCTCCACCCAACACGCCCACGCCCACACCATAATCCCACGTCTCAGTAGAAAAAAACATAAATAAATAAATAAAATAAAAATAAAGCTATGGCCAGAAAATAGGCATTCTGTGGGGAAAATATTACAGTTATAAACAAGTGCAGTCGGAAAAAGATGGTGCAGGGAAAAAAAATGACACAGTCATATCATCTGTGAACAAAAGGCCAAATATTTCTTTAAACTATCACAATTTCCCCGATCTTTAAGCAGCTGAAACCTTTCTCGTTTCGTTAGGTAAATTAATGATAGGTCATAATTTGTGCAATCAACGGCTTTTGTGGTATTGATGCCTGGAATGTGACTATTAAAGTCGCGACGCAGCCTTTATTAAAGGAGCATTTTTATGAATGTCGGGTTAGCCTAATAAGTAATATGATCTATTTGGGTTTCAGTGTCTCATAAAATGAGGAGTAATAGGTCATAATATGCGGAAACCGATCTGGGCGCATTACACTGCTGGGTTAAAATTACGGAAAACGCCAGCGGAAAAAAAGTCCCATAAGTCAAATTTAATTAGGAATTTACTGGATACATTCATATTGGAAGTATTTATTTGAAATCGCACCCTGCATGAGGAGTCTTGATTAAAACAGGACTGCCAGTGGGCGTTGGGGCTTTTCTCTTCCCATGCTGTTGTTTTGCCATGCAATTGCTTCGTCTTGGATCAGAAATCTTAAATCTTTGACCAAAGGAAAAAAAAAAGACGAGTGAGAGGAGAGAGAGAGACGGCCAGTCAGAGAGAGAGAGGAGGGGGAAATAGACAATATCCACTGCTTCTGCATCGGTGCGAGACGAATTTTTTAGGCTACAAGTCCTTCAGGAGAGCACAAAAATAAAATCCCAGAGCAGTTTTGGGTGATGATCATCTAAATCGAATAGCCGTGATGAGGGATTTTGCGTGCCTTAAATTTTAAATTAAAAAAAAGAAAGAAAGAAAAGGAAGAGCGACAGGAAGAAGAAGCGATGCTTCCCGAACAATTTCATATCATGCCATCTTATCTCAACATCACATTCAGCCATAACATCTGTCAGAGGATGGACTTTGACCACGCCCATCTTTATTGTAATTTTACACAAGAATAAGCGAACAATTTGTATACAATGAACGAGCCACGCTTTGGCAAGAAATTACACGAGTCAAAGCGGTTAGGAATTAATTAATCGTTTCCCCTTCCTTTTAATAATAATAATAATAATAATAATAATAATGATAATAATAAAAATCATTCGTAGCCTGCAGTTTGACAGAGCCGGGTACGGACAAAGAGGGGGTAGGGTAGCAGGTGAAGTGAAAAGCACCTTATGAATGAAACCGTGGAGCGGTCGTAGTAAAAACACAAGTGATTTGATGGCGATGACGGGAGGGGGGCCATGGAGGAGGGGTGCTGGGGTGGGGTGGGGTAAAGAGTAGGGCTATTTTTGGTCGATAACAAAATCCGGAGGGTTTGACATCAAGACAAAACATGAATGCAGCAGACCAAACAAGAAAAAAAAAAGGCACAGATAGATAGATAGATAGATAGATAGATAGATAGATAGATAGATAGATAGATAGATAGATCATTTTATGATGTGCACAAGCATCAGTACTCCAGTTCGTGCTGAAAGTATCACTGCAGCGTCTTAAGTCCCATATTGGGAGCATGATTAGGCACAACGCAACGATTACGCAAATTGTGTTGCAGCAGGCAGTGTTCGGAAACTCCGAAAACGCTTCACAAATCTCTCCGCATGAATGTGCACGCACCTATAATTTCTAAAAGAAAAAAAGGGGGAGGGGGCAGCAACAACAAAAAAATAAGTTCAATTAAAAAGACAAACAAAGAAAGAAAGATGCCCTGCGAGGTATTTGGTCACCTGGATCGGGTTTCATTTCGGAGTTATTTCGGTCATTCATGCCCACAATTAACACACTGCAAAGACGGAGGGCTGCATGCTGTAGTTTTAAGTTCATTTGAGAAAAGCCAACCGAAGCCTCGTAAAAAGCCGACAGGAAGGAAAGACTGACACAAAAACAATGGATTGTGCTCTTACCTTTACAAGGGCTGACAACCACTATGTGCGTGGTTAGATCTCCGCGACCAAGACTTGCATGTCCCAAAGTTTAACGCAGTGTGGGGGGCTTATAGGTACCGAGAATGTGGTGTGCAAAAGATCAGACGCCCTAACATTTCAACTTTCACAGTGCTCTACAAAAAAAAAAAAAAACACATCTGAAGCACAAGCTCTTTTAATGGCAAGCGCTTTTCTTTCCCCCCTTTTTAATGTTTTTATTCCCCCCACCTCTCTCTCTCTCTTTCTCTCTCTTTCTCTCTCTCTGTCTCTCTCTCTTTTAGAATCCGGTTTATTTTCCGTTTAAAGACCACAGGCTCCTTCAGAATAAGCTTACCAAAAGTTGAAAAAACAATCCCAGGTTTGCCAAAGGGGGGCTGGGAAAGAGAGAAAGAGAGTTGGCGTCCACTCGGCGTTTTAGTCCATGCACGACTCCGGTGCCTCTGTCCAACGTGCTGAAAGCATAACACAGCCAGGGTAACTATGAGGGGCCAAGAAAATATCTATATACTTTTTGTTTGAGTGCCCACTTTAAACAGCTTTTTCCCCCCTACTCTGCTGCTTCCCCGCGTCTTGTCACGTGTATTTTCCCACCCCTTGCCAAACCAGTCCTGTTAATATTTGATCACATTTTGGTCGGACATTTCCTTCCAGATAAACAGCACCTATACCACAAACGCCGGTTCAATTCGCTCGCCACAAAAGGCTACACTCTCACGCCAAATTACAACTGGCAACGCTGATACGGTGCCCCATTGTTCCTAATGTCATGCTTATGACAAGTGTGACAGCGAAGTGGCACATGTTGCTTATGTTATTTACACAAGCATGGGCACCGCACTCAAAAGGAACATAAATACATGTATAAAATATAAAACCCTTCACTGCCAACACACAGCCCTCCAAGACAGCCTATACAGCCCACACCACATCCACACATTGCGCGCAGACACAATGTAATATTTCCTTACCCCGCTCACTGTACCGGCATATCCTGAGCAGAGAAATTGCCACACAATCTTTTTTCACACAAGCTTTGTCAACATCAGCCTCATCAGACATGGGTCTCGATACTGAGTTTCTCAAGTAGAGTCCAACCCTTCCAGCAATGCGTTGCCAGACTAAACAGCAAGCACGACTATTTACTGGTAATCATCCCTCATATGCTGTGTGTTTCCATTGCTACTTACCATTTTCCCCTACGCTGTCCTGGAGATAGAAGTGTCTTAATATCCACTCACTCCAACAGATGCTGGTAGGTAATGTGTCTTGTTTGAAGTCATCATATGAGAACTTCTGCTGTGCTCAGTAGATCGCCCACCACTTCGCTGACTTATGAATCTAATAACCCTTTGCAATATCGGCGTGCTTAAACTCTGTTAGGCAACACCTTGGTGGCTCTACAGTAAAGACAAATATCAACAAGCCTGGCTTGTCAGAAAAGCTTGTACAGATATACGTAACACCCTCGCCAGGACAACGCCATTAGGGGGTCTTACGTGATTGAAAAAGGCGACGGCAATACAAGTTTATGGGGGTACTCGATCCTGACTGATCGCCTCGTTCACTGCCTCAAATCTTTAAATCCGCATCGAGGAACAATGAAAGATGCATAAAACTTCTGAGACATATCTCTATTCACGTGTTTGTGTAATAGACTGTTAACTCCTTCTTTGGCGAAGGGCCATGGGCCTATTACGCATACGCACAACTGGTCATTTAGATCGTTCTTACGGGCGACGCAATATAGGTTTGTTTTCTTTTTGTTTTTGTTTCCCACAAAACAAATAGACATTTACAGCGCCCCGGTGTCTGCCTGTCAAGTTCTAGAAGAACTTGTTGCTGCTCAAAAGAAACCCCCCTCCGCCCTCCCCCCACTTTTTTTTTTTTTTTTTGCTCGACTAGACTTTCTCCCTCAGACACGCATACATATGTACATATATACTTACATTTTGAAACTCTGTTTAAGTGCTGCGGGTATTTTATTTTCTCCCCCAGGACAGAAATCCAAAAAAGTTAATCCACGTCCTCCGGCAGCGTTATTACACCGAGAGAAGCGACCAGAGCGTGCAAAGTCAGGGATGATACTTTTCGATCAGGAATATCTGGAAGTTCAAAGGCGAAATCTGTTTTCAGTAAAATTCCATCAGTTGCACTGCCAACACTCAGCCATCTGATTGTTATGCAGTGACGAAGCGCCGTGCTTGCAAGTGAAGCCCCAAATGTACTAAGTAACATGAGTAATAGGTGATATTTGCCTGACTCTTTGCCAGCATCCCAAACTTTCTGAGTGCGTGTGTAAGAAAAGTGTCATTCTGTGGTATAATTTCTTTCTTTCTTTCTTTTTTTTTTTTTTTTGGACATAGCTTATGGAAATAACGCTGCATGGGTGGCGCGTTACTGGAACCTGTAGGCGTGATTCTGCAAAGAGACAATAGCGCCAATCTGACAAATCCTTGGACTTTTCTCACAAAACAACAACAAAAGCTGCTCATCAAAGTGTTTTAGGTAACTGGATGCCATCCACACCTGGTGCCCTGATACTGCTGTTTGCAACGCCCACCCCGCCACCCCCCCATGTACCAATATATGCACTGATTTGAATATTTAACCTGAAGTCACATTTCTCTGTTTTCAGTGGCGCTTGTCAATATTGTACCAAAACTTCTGACACATTCAAAACTCTTTCTTGGCAAGTAGAGCTGATTCTAATCTGGTCTGACTACGCATGTAGCTGCTGTGTCAGCCTGCTTGTAGAGGCAGTGGCCAGAAACAAACAAACAAACAAAAACCAAAAAAAAAAAAAAATTTTCTTTGCAGCTTGTGTCAGTACATTTCTGCCTCAAAGACACAAGATGGCATAATCAGATAAATTTTATATATATATATATATATATATATATATATATATATATATATATATATATATATATATATATATATATATATATATATATGTTTCATCAGAATTATTACTTTCCAAGAAAGATGTAGCTCTCCTTGTACCAAACAGGCAAACAGTGCTGGACTTAAGAGTCACACATAGCTTATTATCCTTGAACTCACTCCTCACAGGCTTTTCACACAGGGGGCTACTCATTACAGGCGACTAATAAAAGGCAGTGACATGAAGAAAGAGGTAACACATATCAGTGCAGCAAGGACAGCATGAACAATTCCCCCCTTTTTTTTTCCTCCCCCCTTACATGATTAAATGATTACGATGTATGTGTCCCCATCACCTCGCGGTCTCCTACCATCATCCTACTCTCAGGCCTTTTTGCTTCCTGACGTGGTAACTTGACTTGCTCCTACTTGTGATGTTGTTAACACTTCCTCTGCTCCCACAGCTTTTCGCAGACTCTGTTACTGACTCATGCTCGTCCCTTTTCCACTATCCATGCCCTCCCCCGCACTCTTCAGCACAATATCTTATCCGAGTCCGAGGTCATAGATCAATCACTTCATCCCCTGGGCTGCATATGACTGCATGGCATTTTGCTCTGTGGTTTGCCAAGATACTTCACCTCTTTTGAGCTTACTCTTGGAACTTATAAGAGTTTGAGTGAAATATATTTTGGCAGAGGGAGTGTTATTAAAATGTGTAGCCAACGGGCTGCGCCTTGGGATAAACATGGGGACAAATGTACACGATTACAGCCTTTTGCAGTGTTTTAAGTGGTACAGGTGTTGATATTAATTGAATAAACACAGCGAAGATGTAGGGTGTAACAATAGTAGCAGAAATAGTCACAGTCTCTCTCTTGTGGTTGGCTCATTACCACTTGTTGTTAGGCTGTGTTTTGTAAAACTGTCTTTTAACCTCCCAAGCTGCACGCGGCCTTTAAGATGTAATTGTGTGTGGTTTAGTCCAACCTTTTCCAGAGGAGCTGCCAGCAATCTGCCCGTGAATGCCTGAAAATGACTCTCAGCTCCACCTCCTAAAATGACAACTGTAGAAAATTAATCACCAAAAAGAAAAAAAAAATAACAACAAAAAAGTATTGTTAAAGCCATTTTAACACTGCAGTCATCATACCTCCCTGTTTACATCTGCTAATCACATTTGAGCCCCAGTCTGGTCTCTGGAATCATTACTAAAATGCAGAGTGCCAGCCTAAAAATTTTGAGTCTATAAGCACTTTCTTCCCCCTTGCTGTAATGACAACTATTAAGCGAGGATGGATCCAGTCAGGGCCGTGTGTATCGTTACTCTGTCTTAATCTTTGTTCCATAAATATTGATAACAAGAGTCCCACGTCATGCGTTACTAGTACCTGCTGTTAAAAATAGAAGGCCCGCTGATGGCAGGTTATCTCTTACTGTCAGATCCCAGTGTATCTCTACCTCTTGTATCTACAGGAAGTTGAGCTCTGGGACAAACAAAGAGCAGACAGAAAACAACAAATAGTCTGATTACACATGAGTAAATCAAACCACAGAATCTTTTGTGTCTTCTATTTACCGAACACAAAATGCAACTTGAAGAAGAAAAAAAAAGCCAAGCATTTAAAAAACAAACTATTGATTCATTTACATGAACCCATGACAAACCACAATTTCATAATGAAGCAGTCAAAATAGCTTAATACAGTCACCCTGTTGACAATGTGCTTCGTGCTGTACATCTGTCATTCTGTAGTGCAGCTTCATAATATTTCTGTAGCGCATGGAATTAATTATCAGGCTCGGTCGATGACTCAGAGCTCAGGTCTTCAGAAAGTAATGCAGCCCGTAAATAATCACCCCTACTGCCACCATACTTCACACTGATGGTGAGCGCTGCGTTTGTGCTAATTTCACTGTTCTGTGTATAGTGTGATGGACAGTGTCAGAGTGAATGATATTTGTGTTGCCCCAGTGGCTAAGCGAGGCTGAAATTGAGCTGAATGAGCTGGTGTGACATTGAGGGGTTTCTATCTGGTTTTGCTGCGTACAGTGTCATCCATCTTCTCATGACCAGTTAAACACCAGGTGACTGAGTAAACTCTGCCTTTAGGGCATTGGGGGGAGGAATCTGGAGTACCAAGTGTGACATGGAAGTACATCGATGTCTCAACTCTGACTAACTTTCGTTTGCTTGACAGCCTTGGGTTGGAGGGTGCTGCCTGTCTGCCTTTCTCTTTATCCCTGTCTGAGTGAGATGGGTAATCCGGGCCGGGCACTGGACAGAGCGGCTGCAAAACTACAGTAGGCAAAAGGGAGGGTAAGGAAAAAGAAAACGATTAAAATAATCTAGAATGTGTAAGATAAGTCTCCTTTCTTGGTCAACAAGAAAACTGAACACAGAAATATGGATCTAAAGTTGTCTCAGATCAAATATTGCCCCAGGACTGTGACTTATTCATGACTGAAATGAAAGCTTGGTGCACTAAGATGAGATTGTGTGTGAGTGTTTGTGTAAGCCTGAATGTGTATGGAGTGGTGCAAATTTGAATAGATATATTTGCATCTTGTTGCTTAGCCAAAGGCATTATTGACTCCCAGTGGTCGTGACCTGAAATTTTGCATGCAAGGCAACCCTGCAAATGGTAGCCCCTTTATGATCAGCCAGATATTGCACAGTGGACGTATGAAGCACTGACCTTCAATGCAGCACATACATGTAACACATGTCGACGCAGATGTTCACATTTCATGACTGCCTCTCCTTCAGTTTCTCTTCTGAACTCTATGAGAAAAGGACAAATGTAAAAATGAGTCTGGCTGCAAAAAATAAAAGAAATGTTAAGATTCAGACTTTGGCAGGTTTGGTCATTAATATTTAACCCTAATGGCATGCCAATAAGAAGTCAGACACACTGGAATGTTAAAAAAAAAAAAAAAAAAAAAAAAACGAACGAAAATGTGGTGGCGACAAAAAAAATACTGAGTGTGTGGTTATTTTTATGGGTTGCAGATGTACAGAAGTCATTCCACAGTAATACTGCACGCATACTCAGGAAGTAGGTGGTAGATCCTCGTCTCAGATATTCCCTTTGTGTGATTCAGCCGGACACCGGTAAGGTGGACAGAAGCAGCACAGGCTGTTGACCTTGTAATGGATTTCTGAATCTGACTTTGAGTTCACAGCCACCCTCTTCTACTTACAAGAAAAGAAAACCTTTTTTTTTTAAATACTGTTTAGGTTTCCAGTATAGCCACCAATACCTTACTGTACAATCCAGTGTAAGCCAACATAAGCAATACTATCAGTCTAAATTCATATCAGCATTACTTGTCCTGTAAAACAATATGTTTTTATGTAAAAAGCCCTCTAAGCCCATACTAAAATGCCTATGCGATGAATATAATCTTTATATACTTAAGCACTTGTGGGCGCCCCCAGGAATGGAAGGGTCAAGAGCTTTAGCTCTTTTACTGGTCGTCTGCTATAAAAGACAGCAGTAGCAGCCTGCAGAGGAGGTGGAGGCTCGTGACTTGGACGCTGGCAGTTCAAATCCCCAGACTGACTGACAAAAAACTGTGTAGGAAAGCAACACTGTACTCTGCCTCAAAAGCGACTCATCAAAGTGCTGCTGCGTGGAGTTACTTAAGTCCCAACTGTTCGATAACAGCAGTGTAAAAGCTGTGGCTGTACACTGGGCAGCTCCCAGAGGTGAGCGCGTGAGCTTTCTCTTCACCTTGTCCGGACTAATTTTCACATTTGAATCCAACTTAAATTAAGGCCGACAGCTCGCTGATCGAACATGATGCAACATGGAGCTGTTTAATAAAAATGCAACAGATATTGAAACAGGCTGTTTTTTTCTGAAGGTGGAACCTCAGAAGGTTTGAGGTTTATGCTTCACCCTCAAGTAACAGTTTTACCCCCACATAAAACCCATTCGCTACCTGCTCTGGAGCTTTTCATATTTCTTCATCATTAGGTCTGTTTTTTTGTCATGCAATTAAAGTTCTTGCCTATTCTTTACTTTCTTAGTACTTAAACGATTTGTCAGAATAGCTTTAGACTGAATGCGCGGGCTGTATACTTACTTAGGGGAGTCTTACGTTTATGAAGACTCCAATAGTAAATATCTAGAGATTTAATATATTTTTAGTGTGGCATCTCTGAAATTACCACAATATCATATTATAGTTGTATGCTTAGGACAAATATCAGTGTCTTTCAGGTTCAAAATGCTGACAAAATAATACCAAAATTGGCTGTTACTTCTCTGCTCCAATTGTTTTGCTATACTAAACTAATGCCTTCTTATCTGACCTCACAGGACAGCGACTAAGCGTATATGCCCAAAGCCACCACCCCCCCTCCCCCAGACAAGATACTCCATTACAGTTGACAGACAGACAGTAGGCACAAAGTTTAAAATAATGGTCTTAAAAGGAATAAAAGCCTTGCAGTGACTGGTGAGGGAATTGTTAAGGATAATACAAAGGAGTGGGATTTCTTGTGGATTTGTCTGCGAGGGATATCCCAGCCAAAGTTTCTCTATACATCAAAGGGCCGACGCAAATAAAAGCACACTTGTCAGGGGCGAACAAACTGCCTCCTTTGTGTCTTCTACCAACCAAATTCAGGCGCACAAAGCCTTTGGATGTACAACACCGCAAAGAAGACATACTATTCAGATGACATGCTTTGCTCTCTGGTGGTTTGCTGTGTGCTTTTGTCTACCCTGACCAGGACAGATATATAATATCACTGGATCAAAATCCTTTCAGTCCCTTTTACTCCCTGTTAAAGACTCCCGTTACACTCCCTCCCCCATACACTCCACTATTCTTTCTTTTCTTAAACAAAGTAAACTTGATGCAGCCAGATAACACTTGCAGCCCTCAGGCCTAATGTCCAAAAATGAGTCTCAGGTTCATTCAGAGTTTTTTTTTTTTGTACAAACTGTGGTCAGACAGCATGGACACATTTCACTGTTGACATTAAATCTTAGATGCTGGAAGAAATCAGACAATCACCTTTTAAATTCCTGCGGCGTGAATTCTTATCACACACAAAGTTTTTCCATGCTATTAAAAAGATAAGAAGAAAGAAGTCTTACCACCCGTACATACAATTACTAAGGCCTGCATGTGCGCACATACACACGAATCACATGTAACTCTTGTGCTCATTTTCTTGTTTTCATCAGTAATGAACCAAACATTATTTTTCCTCATAATGCTTTCAGCCGATTGTGATTAAAACACACATATCTAACATTTTATTTTAATATTACATTAACAGTGTATACCCACCCTCTGTTATATTTTGTGAATCCTTTGAAGGAGTCACAAACTTTAACCTGACAGAAAAACTGCACTGTTACCCTAAAGTAATGTCTTTAGACTACTCCGTAACCTTTTTATTTCAAAACACTGATTAAAGAATTTTACCTCTTCAAGCCTTGATGGTATTAAAATAATCAGCAAAGGGAAAATCACTTTTTGGTAGAAATGTTGTCACTGGTGTACCTTGAGTGAGGAGTTGCAAGGAGATGTCGCTTTATTTTAAGATACACAAATGATTCACACTACTGTGCAAAAGTCTTGACCCACCCTCATTTCTTTAAATTATGCTTCCAAGGAGCCAGACTTTGTTGTAAATTTTTTAAGTGATCTTGAGCTGTAATTCTCCAGGCTTTTTAAAGGTCTTTGAAAGTTTTTCTTTTTTTGGACAGTGGCTGCTTTTTCACTCATTATCAGAGGTATGTTTTTTGTTTATTTGTTTGTTAAGCCACTTAACAATGACCTGTGACTCATTCAAGTAAAAAGAAAGCCACCTAACTCAAGGGAGGAACCAGTGTTGTGCCTACATGTAACAGACAACTTAGTAGAGAACCAATTTCAAATTGTATCTTTAGGCCCTTACTCACTTGCAGCCTGTTGCAAAGCACATGACTTGTTCCCATTTCTTTAGTTGAATCTATGAAAAATGGCAAAGATAACACAGTTTGACAGGCATGAAATTGTATTTTTGCACCAACAAGGTTGATTCCCAAAGAGCCATTAGTTGAAAACTGGCATATCTTGAAATGATGTGCAGTACATCCTTAAAAGATTTGAGGAAAATGGCCACATAATAATAATCCCCAAGAAAATCATTTTATAGGGCCATTAATTAATGATTGGGTGCAAATATTTTACAAAGATTTGTATGTGAATATGGCTGGAAATTCTAAATGCACTGAATGTTAAAGATGTTATGTGCTATTTCTACTTGACCTTTACTCATATACATTTGAGAAAAACGTGAAGGTACACCTGAGCTCACTCAGAGGAACAATGGCAAGGACCAGTGTTTAACTCTGCCTTAAGAGATTTCACTTCAGTGTGTTGAATTTAGAAAAAAAATCTGAGTGAATGCAATGACTCATCATCAGGGTCATTTGCCTTTCACTGCAAATGAGTGTGGGTGTCTGCCTAACTTGCAGTTATAAGCTGGATATTGTTTTCTAATCAGCGGAGAGAGAAAGAAATGGTAAGAAAGAGAGACCTGGTGTTTTCGTGTACAGTATGCATGAAAGAGTGCAGAAGCATGAGTGTGTGTGTGGCTTTGTGCAATATGTGTGTCAGAGAGACAAGACTGAGGGCCACATTTAGAGTCTTTGAGATATATTATGCGCCCGGAGACACGCGTGTTATTTATCAAACAGACGCTTTGGCCTGGATGTGCAGCTTCCTGTCAACCGACAGAGAAGCCCTCTGTGTCTCAGCAGTGAAGTACGCCTCTCAGACCTCACATGGAACGTGCAGAAAGTGGGAGGAGACATGACAGGGGTGGGTGGCTGGGCTTGCTTAATGTTCACATACTTTTTAAGGCTGGTTTTAAGTAAGAATTTTTCATCTCTACAAAGCAGATGCAATTTTTTTTAAAAATTAAAGGCGAAGGTAGGCAGGAGAAAATTTAATTAACCTCTGTCTGCAGAAATCCAGCCCACATACAGCTAGAATTATATCCATGGTAACACTTCATTTGAATGGGTGTGTGCAAGGCTGGTATTACACTTTCATGGAAACATGATTATGAATTTAACTTCATGATTGCAACTAGTGTCATTTAACTCAAAATGTCACCTAAATTGGCCAAAGACAGACAATAACCCCTTTTTAAAAACTTTGGGTCAGGCAGGGGACAGATTTTGACAATGAAGAAGCATATAAAACACGAGTGACCCTTCAACCATTGCATTATTAAATCTACTGTCAGATGCACTGAATAGAACTGATCATCTCATTTTAATGAACTACTCCTCTGGGAAACTTCAGGTCTTGGTATTCATGTGGCTACTTCCACATGTAACACCTACAAAAACAACCCTGATGGCAGCGTTCTCCCCAGCCAAATTGGCAAAGCTCAAGAAACATCACAAACACCCCAAAACATCAGACACAGCCTACAAACTATCCAGAAAACAGTTAACAGGAGCAGACAACAGCATTTCTATATACAGAGTTATAAATACCACATCACATCATCATTCAGGTGGACAAGGCAACCCTGATCCACTTGGACCATAGGAATATGCAGGTATGGAAACTACTGCAAATTATGTCATACAGTCAATTTCATGCTGAAGTCCCATTTTATGCACAGCCCCTAAAAGTCTTTTTACAGACTTTTATACTAATGCAGTTCATTCTCTGTAGACAGTGATCACATGCATGTACACAAAGCGTCTCTAGTTTGAAGCAGAGCTTTACATAAATTTTAAATGGCAATATTTTTTAGTAATATATTTGAAACAGGACACGGGAAACAGATATAATAGCAGCATCCTAATTTGGTCCACAGACAGCACCACTGCAGATGTATCAATGCAAACAGTTGAGGCAACAAAGTAGATCCCAAATCTATCACTTTTACAAACTCAGTGTTTGCTCAAGATGTAGCTGCCATTGGACTTGATGCTGATGTGATGTTTTTTTAGCTAGCATTAGCAAGTTAGCTAGAATTAGCAAGTTAGCTAGCAGCGCAATCGAGAATAAAAACTTCACACTCTTAAAAGTTACTAATACAGTGGGTTGGTAACATTAACTTTATGCTATTTTAGTGAAAAGTGGAAACACTGTTAATGAACTGAATAGAATATGGCCAACATGCTCTGATTACTGTGCTGTTGCACCGTTTATGAATGGAAACATCAGTTGTTCCCGCTGTTGTGAAATTAACACATTTAAACGAACCTTTATGTTAATTATAGTCGTTTGGTTTGCAGAGGCATCAGTGGCATACAAGAGGATATCATCAGTATATGTGCTGACATGAAATATAAATATAATTTTTAATCAAGGTTAAAAAAAACTAACAAACATACCCCCCCCCCCAACACCAAAATAAATAAATAAAAATAGTGGCTCTAATGTTAAACCTTGAAGAATACCTAAATCAACTAATTGAGGACTGGAATTTGCAGATGTTATTTATATTTGACAAAAGTGCTACATCAACACGCTTTCAAGAATAGTCTGCTAATTTTAGCTGTAGAAAGAACAATACCTGTAAAAAAAAGTCAGGAAAACTCTGAAGCAGCACTACTTGATTGAGCCTGCTAGGTCAAACCTACTGAATGTTAACATTTCTTAACCATTTTCTAGCATTTTCCAGTAGCAGCAGCTGCACCCAGACCAAGCTGGATGCAAAAGATGTGATCATGATAGAAACTGTTTGCTCAGGACATGAGGCAACTTAAGGTTATTCCTCAGCATGTCTTGTGCTGGGATATAGTTGTATTTTTCAAAGTCATTCATATAAGCAGGTGTACGCTGGTTGTCATTTGAGTATAAAATAATTAAGTCCAAATGATTTATTGCAGAGGTGCCAGTTTAGCTCACTCAGTTGAGCAGGTTAACATATGCTGCAAGGCTCAATACAGCAGCCCAGGTTTGAGTCCAGTCTCTTTGCTGCATACCTTTCGTAAATCTTGCTCCTCACTTTCCTGTCTAAATTATTTACTATCTTATCAAATAAAGGTGACCCCCCCCCCCAAATAATGTTTAAAATAAAAATTATTTAGTGTGGTGAAAACATCATCTCTATAAAGCTATTTAGTCAGGCTAAAAAGGCTAGCAGGCAGAGTGCAATGTAGTCAGTTTAATTAATTGATACAGATAAAGTGCCCATTTTTCCCCTGCATCTAATCAAATGATAGAGGAGTTGGTACAATGCAGTTGAAATTTGTATTTATTTTTTTGTTAATGATGGCCCTTCTTGTGCCAGGAGCTGCTCTAAAGCCTGACTGCTGTGGCTGAAATACACTATTATTCACACTTAGTTGTAAGTTTACTGGAGATTTATGCATTTTGGTTAGTCAAGACAGCGTAACGACATGCCCAGTTGAGTGCTAAGTTATCAGCTAACACTAGCTAGCATGGATAGCAAGCTGCATTTGAAAACCACACAGGTGCAACACACTGACACACATATCTACTAATTAGTGCTGAGGTCACAGACTAATGAAGTACTAGGATTTCACTCACCAAAACTACACAGCAAGCCATACAACAAAAAGCATCAACAGCACAAACCTGCTGGAGACATCCAGACCATTGGGGTGCACCCTGGATAGGAGTGCAGGCTCCAACCAGGTGTTTTAATACTGTTAAGCTAGAGCTTGTAAGGAGGCACTCTATGGGGACTGACCAAGGGGCAACCTCCAGACCTGAAAAATGAAACCAATGTGCAAGTACCAAAAACTGCTGTTCCTCTAGTGGCTACCTGAGGCTGGCTCCAAAAGGCAGCCAATCCTCATAGACTAAAGCACATTTACAGTCTGGTACTTTTGACCTCTGTGGATAGCGGCCCCTTCATAAAAAATCTTGAGTGAAGTGAATTATTTTGTAATTCATCCCTCTAGTGGAGCTAGGGGTATGTACCGCTTCAATTAACAGTTGTCCCCACACTGTTTCTACTAGCATAGGAGTTCAGTTGGTGCATTTTAATGAATTATCTGACTAATATTATGCCTTCCTATGTGGTGCATAGATCCAAGACCACCCAAGAAGTCCGTGCTTCATTTTTGGTGAGTGAAAGTTGTAATACTTTATTAACCTTTTACCTTAGCATTAATTACCAGGTGCATCTGTTCTGTTTATGCATGCACCTGCTAAAAATGTTGACACTGAAGCTTCGAAACCAATAGTAATATTGTTTTTTAGAAGAACATAACACAAGGAAGATAGGAATCATCAGTAGACATGAATTAGAATTAGAATTAGAATATTTGGAGTTTTATTTGGTATCACCTGTTTACATCAAAAACTTTACATGGAGCATTTCAATACGAAACACCTGTGATTTTGTTACATGTTAAACTACGCCAACTTACAATCAGATTTTCTTTTGAGGTGGAATTTAACAATTATGGTTAATGTTGAATTATGATTTTCCTACTAATAATTTCCAAATAATCATTTATTTCTCATTTCTAAGAAATGCAGATGAAATATAATTAAAAAGTTGCCACAATCACGTGCACCCTAATATTGAAGGAGAAACAAATAGGAGAGTAATAAGAATGTTAAAGGGTTTAAGTTGCACTACTGTAACAGGTGCAAGGCAACTAACAGGAGAGTGATGCGAATGTGAAGCAAGCAGTTTGTACACACCCACACAGTCCTGAGAGGAGGTCTAATCAGGCAAAGAAAGTGAAAACACCTGTGTGGGTGTAACATGGATGTGGCTCTAACTTTATTTGAAACAAAACCAATTAAACCCAAATAAAAAGTTGTTCAATAAAAAGGATGTCAGACCGTCCTTGGTGTTACGTTGAGGCTGCCCACAGGGGGAAAGTCGATGTAATCTTAACACACGGTTGTCTTAACCAACCTGTATGAGAGACATACATTTTTACTAAATGGGCAGTGTTGTTTAGTCTTTACTGGTGATACCCCATAGAAGGGAGTTTCTCGGTTAAGATAAAAGCTGTCTGCTCTACACAGGCTTTTCCAGTCCTGTGAGTTAGAACATGGGAGCATGTTAAAAAAATGGCTAACAGGACTTTTTTTTTTCAAATATTTGCTTTTCATTGTAGATTGCAGGACAATTTCACAAGTTTATATGTGTTAGGCCCAGATTATGCATACTAGGATGCATGTGAATAAAATAGGATTGCAACCTCTTTGGAAAAATTGGTGATCGGCTCATGGCTGCATTCAATTTTTTCACATTTGGTGGCTGATTGCAAGTAGTTTTTGCGACCACTTTCGATCACAAGGCAATTGCACAGCTCACCTAGTGGGAGGTGGCCTATCTTCAAACAATAACGGTCTGACTCGGATCACGACTGCGATCACTCTCTGATAGACTGGTGAAGTTTAGTAGTTAACTGCAGTCTAATTTATGAACAAATTGGACAGATTGTCAACACGCTGCAGTCAGTTTGCACCAATGACAGCAAAGTTTCTGAGCATCTATGTCATTTTGCAGTTAGATTTAAACTACACTATTTGTGGAGAAATCTCTGAATTTCTGTTTCAAATCTATAAAGTTCTAGCTGGACTCTGAATGTAAATAGTTAATGTGAATTTCTATGTATGTAGATGGCAACAGGTGTCGTAGCCAGGTGTATTAAAATCTATGACTATCTTGAAGATATTAAATCAACATTGAAAAGCAGTTCTCCTTGCTACCTCAGAAACAGGAAAATCTAAATGCTCACATCTGCGATGATAAAGTTAGCTCTAGGAGCTGCGTGAGTTGAATTTGTTGCACACATTAAAGTGAATGCTGACTAGCTATTGAGAGGGGCCATTCATACTCCAGAACAGCATAGCTTAATATTAATTACACCTAATCTGAACAAAGCCTAAAAGAGTCTAAGATGTTTTTATCACCCTTTGGTTCCCATGGTTAACCCCTTGATGTATTAATATGGTAACAAACAGCTTAAAGTGGGTATAGCTTCAAATTTATTAACACTGAAGGTATGACTGCAAAGTCCACATGTTTAAGAGAGGAGACGAAGCGTCCACACTGAAAGACCACAGGCGAACCCAGAACCAGGGATTTATGAAGTACATTTAGATCAGAGCAAAGCAGCTTTGGTTCCTTTGTCATCAGTGACAAACTTTATGATATGAACCACATATGCAAATATGACAGAAAAACAGGATTCTGCAAATTGAATAAGGAACAATGGGAGATTTTCCATGTTTGAGGGGAACAGATGTGAAAGGTTGCCGGGAATCAGGGATCATTTGAATGGCCGCATGTTTCCTAACCATCTAAAAGAGGTGGCGTCACCCATCCACCCAGCGTGCAGTCTTCCTGGAAGTTGCGGTAAACAGTAATGAGTATACACTCATGCAGTGTATTATACCACTAGGTTTGGGATTTAAACCCTGTCTCCATGGCAATTGCTGCAATGATGACAAATTTGCTGTTTCAATAAACAAAATGGCACACACAAACACACACACAAAAAAGCGCCTTAACTACGTGTGTGTCAGTACTTTACTGATATAGACGTCACATGCGTGACACAGAAGGGGCATATCAACACAGGAGGACATTTTACATGGTGCGCCTTACAGACAGAATAAACCAGAATTGGTTTGTCAGAGTTTGTATTTGCAGTCTGCAGGATCAGACTTTAAGTCAGCAAAGTACTTCAGAAGACTCTGCAAATCGTGAAATGTTTATTTGCAAGGCTACCTGCACCTTGCAGCTCATTCTCCTGAGGATGAGTCATCCACAGGCTACATACAGTACATTTGAGGTGAGCTTTGGATAAGCTCCTGGAGGAGAATGTAGAGGGGCAAAGAACACTGCTGAGCCATCACAGATGTACTGATTTTCTGTCACATTGTTTCACAACAGGAGACATTACCTGGTAAAGGAAACTGTAAATCTCACCCATACCAGCCCCACCCCCCAATAAACACACACACACACACACGATTACCACCTCACAAGGGCCTGTCAACAGTCAGATGTGTATTGATAAAGGGAGGCAGATATTTGCTGCCATATCTTTTTCCTCACAAAATTTGTTAGCTGAATCAAATGCAGTCAGAGATGAAATGGTTCTGCAACTGCTGGGTGAGTAGTGGGAATGACAAACACATTACTGTATATATAAAATCAGATAAATCTCCACTGTGCTTATCATCATTATCATCATCAGCTCCTTCTCTGTGTTGCAACGTAATCAGTCGGGCTGTGTTTTTACAAAGTCAACAAATCAACAGCTCTCAAAAACCA
Organism: Pterophyllum scalare; assembly: GCA_024447675.2. Lineage (NCBI taxonomy): Eukaryota > Metazoa > Chordata > Actinopteri > Cichliformes > Cichlidae > Pterophyllum > Pterophyllum scalare. The sequence goes on along the minus strand of JAMQGT020011508.1, from coordinate 14,915 downwards.
GTACTACTGTTTTTTTTTTCATGTGTTGAGTGAAATTTTGTTTATTAACTGCTTAGTCCCTAAAGTGTTTTAAAATAATAATAAAAGAATACCTACAATTAAACTAAGGGGACCCATTCAAATGAAAGAGAGAAAAGCACTAAATGCTCACACTGGAGTAGGCAGAGTACAGTCTTAGATAAACGACCTAAACAAATGATCAGATTCACTATTTGCTGAGCACTTAATGAACACATTTATAAACTCTTACCTTATCTAAAGCCACTACACTGAAAGCAGCTGTTGGACTGAAGTATGTCTCCAAATGTGTTACACTTAAAAAAAACAAAACAATACAGCTGAATTTATTCTGCTGTTAAATCTCTATTCCTTTGTTTCCCACAGTGGGATTTACTGGACACAAATGTGCATGGTGTAAACAACCATCTTCACATCCCTGTTTTACATGCCCAACCAGGGTGCATTCCAGGAATTTCCATAAACCCCATTTAAATATTTGCATTAGGCATCACGGGACGGGCCAACGAGCAAAGGCAACTCTTTGGTGCTTTTCTTCTGCTATGTTTTGGCCTCAAAAAAAAAGAAAGAAAATCAAATGAATGAAATTGTATTTTATGCTATATATGGCTAAGAGGTCACAGACCCCCCCCCTCTTTTAACTTTTCTTTTTGTTTTTTTTTTGCCAGACCAAAAAAATATATAAATAAATTAAAAACGTGTTCCCCACCCTCTCCAGCCCGCACCCCCACCCAAAATAAATAAATAAATAAATAAAGTGGAAGAACATAAAAAATGAATGCCGAGGCTGCTCTGGGCAGTTATTTAAAGCACTCTGTGGAGCAGAAATATTCATTCTTCATTTTTCATCATGTTCACATGAAGCGGAGAGCACACGTCTGGCAGGTATACCTGTTTTTAGGTGTCCCGTCCATGCAATTCTAGGCCAACAGAGGTAAAACAAAAGCCAAAAAAGGATTAGTGGTTAAAAGGACAGACAGTGCTGGTGGTCAGCTCTCCACTCTGACATATTGCTTTAAGATATCAGGTCATCTAATTAGACAGGGGGCGAAAAGTTCACAGCTGTGACGTGCGGCCTTGTGGGAGTCAGGAACATTGCAGGAGAGATCATACAGTTTGCTTTTACATGGAGTGGTCTGGGTCTCTCTCTGCTGCTCACATAAAGGCTTTTTTTTTTTTTTTTTTAAATCAGACACTGGATTTCCAAAAAGGAAAAAAAAAACCTGAAGGTTTCTAATCAGAATTGTAATAAGGATCATAATTAGATGCATCAGTGCCGGTGTGTGTGATGGTATTTTTCTGGTGGTGGTGGGGGTTAGAGGTTGCAGGTTAAATGCTGCAAATGCTTCACAAGCAAGTGTTTCATGGAAAGCCAGCAGCTTTGCTTTGAGCAGCCTTATCTGTTGTCTGTTTTTAATCACTCACCTCTGACTCTGCATGAGGTTCACTGAAGGTTATTATGCCCTGTATTGAGGAGCAATGAATAAAGCAGTAAAATCTAAATTCCTCTGTATGTGCTCCAGTGAGCTGGTAGTGAAAATAAGACAGGTACTTGTGGTAATATGATGGCAATCAATCAAAAAAAAAAAGAAAGAAAGAAAGAAAGAAAAAAGAAAGCTCTAAATGCCATTAAAGTCCCTGTGATCTTTGTTTAACAGTAACAAAAATAGAGTTAACAACTTTGTGACGCATTTGCACAGGGGTGTCTTTTACTAACAAATGACAACACATAGCATGTAATATCTCTCAGGGAGGCGAGATAAAACAATGGGTCCGACATGATCTGAGATTCTACCTGCAGTTGCTAAGCAACACCCACCTCCAACCTCTCAATCTGTCCCATTGGTCAGCAGGAAAAACGCACAAGGCGTCCCATTGGCTAAGAGAAAGTTAATAAACTTTAGCCAAGACCTGCCTCCCTGTGTGCGCACACTCTCTCTCCCTGTCTCGCTCTCTCACACACACAATGAAGAGATTCTTGTGAATGAGAGCATGAGAGGGTGTCAGTGCTTGCGCAGTACAGTGCTGATATATGCATTGAGCTCCTGAGCTAAAAATAAAGATCACACCGAATGCTGTGCCACTGAAAGTTGCAAGACTGAATTCAAAGTGACAAGTCTAGTTCTCTCCAGACAGAGCAATGAGGTCCCACCCTCATAATAGATCCAGGAGGTGTGTGTGTATATATATAAATATATATTTTTGGTCTTCAGTTTGGTTTTCAGTATAGATTTCTAACAGGAGCCTGTTCCCAGTGATTCACCACATTTCATCAGTCTAAAAATATAACACAGGGAAGCCCAAAATATCTTCAAAGCACAACTTAAAAGTGGGATTTAGCAGTAGTTTCCAAACTTTTTAGCTTATTGCACCCCCACATCCGTATCAGATGACCCCACGCACCTTCTTCTAAAGACCATATCATCATGCTCTTTTTAATGGATGTTTAACTGGGTGCTTTATGATATACAATTATATTGTAATGTATGCATTTTTTTGGTTTAAAACCTGTGTGACTGTTTCTGTTGGATGTCTGCATCAGCCTTTTATGTTTCTGACTTTACTTTAGCTAAGAATAACAGATAAATGAGCTTAAACAATTTATTCATTAGTTGGGGCTGTTTAAGGAGCTGTGCCCCAGAGAGCTCGACACAAATAAAGAAAACACAAGCAATTTAGGGAACAGCTTCACAAGTTTCACAAAACATCATTTATATTTAAAAAAAAAAAAAATGCTGCAAAGTGAGAAAATAACCAAGTACAGAAACAAGCTGCAAAAAGCCTACAGTCAAATCTCAACGCATTACAACACGCGCATAGTCCGGGTCGCTAGCAATCTGAGGTAATTACTTGACGTGATACACAGCTACCTTCAAGTTTTATAAAAGTAGTCCACACTGTGAACTTAATTAAATGACAGTTGAGAATACCAAGCAGAGCCCCATTATACTGGCTTATCACAGATATTTTTATATGTATTCTTATATGTTGTCTGACATGAGCGACTACTGCTGGAAAGACTGCAGAAAGAGATGCAGAAAGATAACTTAGAAATGCTATCACTGAGTTTGTCCAGCAGAGTCTTGCTTTATACTCTGAGCATTGTTTGCAGCACATGCAGCAGGCTACACTAAACACCCAAACAGTGCCTGATGATAAACTAACTAGTTTGTTTTTGAATGCAATTCACAATGACTCTGTAATTACCCATTTCAAGATCACTCCAACATACTCTCTGTGTAAGAAAAATCTAGAAGGGATTTGATTTGGCAGACCTTTTTACGGCAGAGGCCCTTCCTGATGCAACCCCAGAGGGATTTGGGCCTTCTCCCGGGAATCTTTTGCTTTAAATATAAAGAAAGTCAGCAGATATACTGACATCAGAGGGCTTGACTGCCTAAATATGAAAGAAAAAGGAGTAACGCATTAATATTTAAAGACAGCTCTGTTTTACGCGCCCATTTGCAGCAGTTGGATTTACTCTCCTTACGAATTCTCCGGAGAGACTTCCGCAGATCACGCTGCAGCAAGGCTTAGTGCTTGGCAAGAAATGCATTTCTCTGATCCTGCATTCTAACCCTAACCCTCACACCAAGAAGGTTCCTGGTTTGAAGCCCAGCTGGGGCCTTTACTATGCTCTCTGTGCTTAAATGGCTTGCATCGCTGTGAGTGGTCATGAAGCCCCATGTGGGTTTTGACATATCTCAGCCAAATCTCACATTTCTCTTACTCGTACGACCCGCTAAATTACGTTGACTAATTCAGAGTTGGAGTGCAGCCTAATTTATATGTTCGTCCTTACTCCCAACAGTAACAATGTGACTACTGTGTTACGCTTTGAAAGACAATTTACTTCCTAATGGTCTGGCAGTCTCCCTCCTTTACTTTTCTAACATATTTTTGGCACTAAAATCAAAAGAAAAAAAATTAATTCTTCAGAAAATTTGTGTTCTGTTGAAACACTGAAGTCTATTTATATGTACAGACAAAAAGTATCACTATAATCATGATTGGCCTCTCTCCTGAAAGCATATGAAAGTTACTTATAGGAAGACAATAAGAGTTATGTGTGACTCACTGCCAGCTCTGTTCAATTCTGCTTGCCATTGTATTTTTCACCTCGGAGGCTGTCTGATGTCACTCACTCAGCGCTGGAACATCTCGTAACTGAAACGTCATTGAGAACCACATTCATACGCAACATCAATGGCACAAAAAGCAGATATTACTTTTTCTTTTTTAAAGGAATCTTTTTATTGAAAAACCACAGATTCTCTTACAAGCACTTTTATTACGAAATATCTATAACCCCACCTTATTACCTGTACAGGATAAAAATAAGAAGCACAGACAGCTCAGAGTCGAGCCTTTTCTGTGTTATTAGCTGCCCTGGGTAATGTGGTCACCTAAAAGAGGATTACTGTTCAAAAATAGATCAAAGAACACAATGTACAAAATGCAGAACATCCACAGGAAACAATTTTTTTTTTGTGTGTGTGTGTGTACATGTACATTAAAATACATGTTAAAATCTAAAGGAAGGCTCCAAACTGATACTAACCAGTCTTTCAGCTACAAAAAGAATAATCTAAATAATCTAACACTGCCTGTACAATATTTACATACAAGTTCAGTTTAGTGCAAGGCTGAAAGGAAAACACATTTAACATTTCTGCACATTTGAGCATGTTTTTGTTTCTTTTTAAGGTTTGGAGAAAAATATTGTTCAAAGCTGAATAAGGATGGAAAAGGTGCAGGATGAAAGTGTCTTTAAAGGCAAAATGGCTTGAACTGCCTCACATGCGTTTAGCCACTCGTTTTAGCTGTTGGGATGTTTTGTAGAAAATGGACTTGGATTTCTGAGGCTCGATGAGGTTGAGATTTCCTTCAGAAATGCTCCTCACAACTCTCCGGGGCTTGTTCTCGGAACCTGAGGAAAGACAAAACAGAAGAGTGTCATGAATGAATAAAACTACATTTCTCTATTCCCGCCGGCTCTCGGTAACAATCAGTTGTCGGTCACTAAATCCAAGTGTAATGTGATGAAATCAAAGCATGCTTCTTGTTTCACATGTAAAACAGATAATTCTGGGGTTATGAAGGAGAAACATGACTCAATAAATGTGTTTAGTTTGTTTTTTTTTTAAAACTAATATCTGGCGTACGTGTACACTGTTACAGTTTTCAGGGTCAGGTATTGTGCATGCTTTGTGTGTATGGATGTCCCGCTTTGATGCTTACCAACCAAACGCTGGACTCTGACTGGCCTCTGTGCCACTGAGGGGTCTTTCTTTACACGCTTTGCTGCATGTGTTAACTCTTCTCTGAAGATGCTACAGCAAATGAATAATAAAAAAAAAAGGGCAGGAAAAATAGAAAAAGTAATCAGCGCTAGAAGCTCTGCACCATCCTACTAACACTCAGAACTGTCTGTTAATTTTGTTCTTCACAGCTTTAGTCCAGCCCCAAACGGTCAAAAACATGCGTAAGCAGAAACTGCTATTAAAAAAGGATTTATAAGTATGTAAGGGGGGGTAGAAGCAGAGGTACGTTACCGGTTAAATTTCCGCTTCCCTTGTGCAGCAGACGTCATGCCCATGTAGGTCGGGTTGGTGCGCCTCATGTCTTGCAGCGGCGGGATCTGTTGTCTGTGGAGCAAAGGTTCATGTTACAAGACATCGCCGCTGTTTGGACTTCACAGGGCAATAAGTTGCATCTTCCTTCAAATCTACATGACTAAAAATACAACATGTGTCTACAGACACATTCATTATCAACAGCAAATCAATGTTTCATGGTTGAGTGAGGCTGATTTCCAAACACGCAGTTTAAACATACAGGCAAGCTTTCACAGGACTCTACGCAGTCATGTGAAAAACACAGTACATCCCATGATTCAGTAGCTTGTAAAACCACCTTTAGCAGCAAAAACTTGAAGTAATCATTTTCTGTACGACTTTATCAGCCTCTCACATTATTATGGAGGAGTCGTTGCGGCCCACTCTTCTTTATAGTTATTTTTTCAGTTCATTGAGTTTTGTGGACACTCATTTATGCACAGCTTTCTTAAAGTCCCTCCACAGCGTTTCAGTCAGGTTGAGGTCTGAACTTTGACGGGGTCACTGCAGCACCTTGATTTTTTTCTTTTTCAGCCATTCTGTTGTAGATTTGCTGTTGTGCTTGGGATCATTGTGCTGCTGCATGACCCAGTTTTGGCCAAGCTTTAGTTGTCATACAGATGGCCTTACAGTTTGATACACAGAGGAGTTCATGGTTGATTCAATGACTGCAAGTTGCCCAGGTCCTGTGGCTGCAAAGCAAGCCCAAATCATAACCCCTCCACCACCGTGTTTGACAGTTGGTATGAGTTGTTTGTGCTGTGTTTGGTTTTCTCCAAATGTGGCCGAAAATCTCCACTTTGGTCTCAGCTGTTCAAAGGAAATTGTTCCAGAAGTCTTGTGCTCTGTTCAGATGCAGCTTTGCATCCGAACAGAGCACAACATGCTAACTGAGGCCTGTAGAGTCTGACATGTAGTTCTTGTGTATTTTGCAGTTTCTCTGAGCACTGTATGGTCTGACCTTGGGGTGAATATGCTGGGAAGATTGTGGTATTGTGTAAACACACACCACACCCCTGAATGCACCAGACCAGGAAACTGACAAACCTTCTGCTTTTATAGAGGTGCTCACACTTGCTGATGATCAGTTAATCAAGTGCAATGATGCTCGCTGACAGCTTTAGATTAAAATGATTTCAACATTTTGTTGTTGTTGTTGTTATTGTTGTGTTAAATCTGTAAGATTCAGATTTTACCAAGTTTCAGCTCTGGCAAGGACAAGTTTGGCATATAATGAGCTTGGTCGATATTTTTTTATATGAGGTTTAAGTTGAGATGTATATAAAACTAAGTTCCAAGTAAATCACTGCTTTAATATTTTGCAGGGAACCGAACCATCATTTTTTCAAACTGACCAGCTGACCAAACGCAACCTACGAGATGCTGGCAGTGTCCAGAAACAAGAACTGGGTGTAATGCTTGTACCTGAAAAACAAAGAAACAAAAAAAAAAACCAAAAAACAACCTGCCTGGGAAAATTGGCATTACCTTACATTTGCTCTCATAAAGTTCTTATAAACTTTTTCTCCATCTAGCATGCCCATTTACTTAGCTGTATATTCCTTCCTTATTCTTCATTTAGTGCCATATATAATAATGTTGTAGTGAGAAAGAACCTTTTCTTGCTATTATTTTCCTTTGAGGTTTCAGTCTCGTTTCAAGACACCTCAGCTGTCAGGTGGTAAATGCTCTCTTAAAGTTTGGATTAGCTGCGATATGCAGTATTTGAAGAAGAACAGCTTCTTATGATGCAGTGTTTGTGAGGTAGTGCAGATGTTTTGAAGCAATGCAGTTTTGTTTGTGAAGCTATTTCATTGTTTGAGGGGATGTGTTTTGATTCTGAGGTTGGTTAGGAACAAATTTATCCAACAAACAGAATGATTCCCATTTTGTTTGCCGCTTCCAGCTGAAGACACGAAGCCACTGCTCAGCTCAGTTGACTTAAGCCTCTCTGCCCAATGTTCCAGTCTGAAGACTTGGTGCTGGTGAGAATACTTATGCTATTTGCACTCTAGTCTCCATCTTGTTTTGAATAAGGTTTGAAGGATTTATCACTTTCGGGCGGTTTAGTTACCGTGTGCTTTGAAACATTCAGCGGATGATTTTAGAGATCGTATGGAAAGAATTCAAAGCCTGCGTTAGTTCCTCTAAACCAGTTTTTAAAAATTCAATTTGTTTAATTAAATAAATGAAATCACTTTAAAAGATGTGGCCTAAGACTCCTCTGAGTCATACATTTGAGCCCAGTGTGCTTTTGCTTCCATTGCTATAATATTACCAGCTCCTGTTGATAAAACCCCATTCAGGGAATGAACAAAAGGGTTAAGGATTGAGAAACAGAAACTATTTGCAGACTGTGCAAAAACCTACTTATATTAAAAAATGTGCCCGAATGCTGCACAATGGAGTTGCCCATGCATGAACACAGACATTGCTTTGATGTCTTACAAACTGCAAAGTTGAGCTCTACAATATTAAAAGATGTTGCTATAAGATATCTTCACTGAAAGCACAGTTAACAGCTGAAACAAACTGAGTCTGTTTGCAGTTAAAATCAAGTGAAAAATTGAAATGTGATTTTTTCTCTTGTATATTTACCGCTTGGTGGTTGTGTGGTTCCCCTCTGTGGCCTTGTTAGGCTGTCCTGAGAAGTTTGTGGACTTTGATGCTTGACACAGACTACCGCTGCTTATTATGATGGTTGTATTACTTGCAGCTTGATCATCATTGTCTAGAACTTCAAAGGTCATGTTTGGATCCATGGTGCTGGAGGAGCTCAGCGGCTGGGCGTGGGTGGTTTTTTGAACCGGTTCCGGTGTGCACTGGAGTGGGAACATACCCTCCTCGAACACTTGTGTAGCAGTGACCGTGCAGGGGCTTTGGGGTGGGAGTAATGCAGATAAATTTCTCCTAATGGGCATTCTGGGAAGTGTTTCCTTTGCCATATCTGTCTCATCTCCTCTACCTGGAAAACCAAACAAACAGCAACTTTGAAAGAAAGAAATGCAGCAGCAATAAAATCCACTGTGAAGGCACATTAATAAACACCCTTTTCTTTTTTTTGCTGTTTTAATCACCAACAGGAAAGATAACTGCTCTTTTTCTACTTACTGTCAGGGGTCCATCATTTTCTTAGAACAGATTTGACAGCTTGTTTAACTGATCTCTTCCTTACTGGTTTAAAAGGGGCGAGACTCAGTGGGGAAAAAGGTAAGCTGCATCAATCTATCAGCTTAGCAAATATCCGATCAGATTCCCATTTCATCACTTGCTTATACCCGGCACTGTCGGTACTAATCAAAACACCCACGCAGTCCTTTGAAAGTAGATTAATGAAAATAATTCAAACAAACTTTATCCTTAATTGTCCTTAATCACTTTAAAAGATGTGGCCTAAACTTTTTGGTCAAAAAGTTTACAAAGCATTGCTCAAATTTGATTTGATTTGTTTTGTTTTCAGGGGCTTTAACAGGGAACTGCTACAGCCAACACATTTCATATTATGCAACAGATTTATACAGATTCTTATCAACAAAAGCTAATATTTGTGCAGTTACAGATAGTCAGACCTGGACTGAGAAAGTGGAAAAACTGAAAGTAGAATGCCCTGTATACTGCTTCCTGCTTCCTGAATTCATTTCCTAGCTGCATACTGTGTATCCAGTGTTTATTGCTCCAGATACTGTCCATGTAGTCAGCCAGTCACATGACGGAAAATGATGTATGGCAGCAATGTCCCCATTTTACTCCGTGACTACAGTGTTTGCTAACATATTAAAACCACCTCTGAAACAGGTTATTCTTATCTTCGGAACAGCACATTTCACAGTGTCATTTATCCGTTTTCCGCACATGGAAATTCATGGAAAGGTCGTCCCCGCTGCATCGACTAGATAGACACTTAGCAACTGAGTGTACCTTTGATGATTACTGTGTTTGTTGACTGTTTTGTGAGCGGACCTTTGCATCACTTCTTAGACAATATGCAAGCCCGTGGCCTACCCCACATTTGGTCCTTGAGAAATGATTAGCAACAAGTAATAAGCTTATATTATTTCGAGCTTTCTTATCAATGTGTTCCTTACAACCGCGGGCCTTGGAAGTGAAAGCAAATTAAACCACTTTAACGGTAAACACATTTCTTCCCAAATGATGCAGTCCCCAATACGCTATCAGTTATATGCGCTGAAGAGCCAGCCCTGAGCTAAAGAGTGCAATTTAAATAATGTCACAACAGAGAAATGAGACCATTCCCTTAAGTTACACTAAAAATGTGATCACTGGTGTTGGAGGTATTATGCATAGTTCCCTCCCTGCATGTATAAATATAAAGTTTATAGTGTCAAATCTGAGACATGCATTATTCATAAAAACACATAACAGCAGGTACTACTGCTGGTATTGTTCTGTTTAATTTTTAATGAATTATTTTTTAGGTTATATTTGTTTGAGGACTAGGTGCTAAATGTAGAATATTGTGAGAAAACAGACACTATCTGTTAAGACATGATTGCATTTTTCAATCAGAAAGTTTTCATTTCCTTTCTGTCAGACCTCTCTGCACCTAACTGCTAATACCAGGACGTCAATGACCCAGTAGCTCATCCAGCGCATGAGCCATCACAATTCATGGGTTATTGTAATGTCCGAAAGAAGAAAGTTACAAATTTTCTTGTAACTGATTGGTTGTATTGCACAAATTTAAGGAGAATTAAAATCCACTGAGATGTTAAGGAGGCTGAAAAACAGTCATAGCCACTAAAGTGCAACCAATACTCTAAGAGGAGTAGCAATTCTTGTGAAAATGGAAAAGTGCTCATAAAAGGATGACCATGACCTTCACCTGGACCACAATTTGGGTGAAGAGCCATTAGGTGATCATTGTGTGAAATTTTTTTTGACCAAATTACAGTTAACAGTCAGTATAAAGCGGAGTGTTGATGCCATTTCATGTTATAGCAGGCAGCTAAGACAAGCAAAGACTCTTTAATATCTGAGCTCCACTTCCTCCCAAATGGCATAAGGAATAGTTGAACTTGCAGTAATTACTGGTAATTGTTGCCGGTCGAGGAATACAAAATTTCCCCCCGCCCTCTTGTGATTGGAGGTTGTGGGGCGGTGCCGACTGGTCTCTAAGTGTGTGTAACTAAGGCCTTATATTTAGGACAAAGTCCAGGGCTTAAAAATGAAGCCAAAAATGGCATTTCCTCAGGTGGCCACTCGAGGCTCCTTCCTTCAGCAAGCCAATCCTGAAGGAAGGGGTAGATTTGTTTTCTTTTTCATTCCTCAACCTTTTAAAATAAGGGGTGTGACCACTTTGATTGACAGGTGGGTGCCAACACAGCTGTCTGAAGTGACAGCAGTCTGGACCATGTTTGTTTAAAATTATCAGACAAATTACGTAGCTTGCCGTGCAGTTATTTCAACATATATTGTGTGTTGTGCTGTATTTTCCTCACAACGTAAAACACCTTGAAATGCTGATGTGAATTTGACTGAATGCTAACATTTCACACACAGTCCACCTTCTTTTCCAAATATGGTCACTAAGGCTATCAAAAAACCCAGAATTTAATCTTTTATGTTTTTTACACTAAATGAAGAGAAAAATATTAAAGACATTACACTTTCATATTATTTTATATAGAAATATGTTTATATACATATTTTATACAGTATCTTTTTGCCACGCTGTTGTATGTATGTTGCTGTTATGCATTTAAGCACAACAGCAGCAAGAACTTTTACAGGCTCCATTGCACAATGAGGTTAAATCAAGGTGTCTGCATCCCATTAGGAGTAGTTACACTCATGGCATTTCCTGTAGAGGTGTGGTGGGGGTGAGGGAGGAGGCTAAAAGGGAAAGAAGCCAGCACATAAAGGAAGTGAAAACACTAAATGCAAAGGTGAATGATTGATTTATACATGCCCCTAAATATCAAAGGCAGTATTTAGCAAATGTGAGTCAGACTTCAGACACCACACCAAGTGAGGAAACGGTGATAAATAGCCCTTTCCTGTGGCAGAGGAGTTGTCCCCAGCAATAAATGGCAGCAGAGTTCCTTCAATCACATATTTTTGGCTTGTAGGGGATTAATACATGCATGAGTTGCTATTTCTGGTGGAGGCTGCACTGAATTAGGGTCGCCTGGCTGCTGCTGCCTGTTTTTTATAGTGCGCCTTTTCTGGTTGGTGGAGCAGGGGAGTTTACGTCTGTTGACGTTTTTTCCTGCCCTGCTGTGGATCTGCATTTTCATGAATGAAGCTCAAGAGGGATTGGGAAGGGTTAGATGCGAGACAGACAGAAAAACATTTGAGGGTAAGAAAGGTAGAATGGAGGGGGGCGGGGGGGGAAAGCCATACTGAAAGATTTTTGAAGAAAAAAGGGAATCAAAAATCTAAGAGTAGATGGGAGAATTTAGAAACAAGACTGAATAAAAATATATAAAAAGAACAGCCTGTGGGAGGCAGTGGGAGATAGCTCAATGAAATATCATGGAGCTATTAATAAATGCATGTGTGGTCTTATACTAATCAACAGTAAATGGTGAAATGCAGAAAGTCTCCTTCACAGTGATCACGTTTGTGTGATTTGCTGCTATAATGCACTCCACAAAGAGTTAATGCTCTTTTGAAACCACAACCCTCTCTAAAACCGATGAAATTTGATTGGCTTTGCAAGCTGCAGGGTGGAGCCATTTCTCATAACATACTGCAGTGACTTCCATTAAGAGCCGAGGAAGCAGTAAGGGACTGACAAGCGGCACTATGAGAAGATCAGAGCAGTTTGTCTAAATGCTAAATACAATGCCACCTTAACTTAAAAACCTATGCTATTTCATATCTGTATCATTATGTTCTGGTCAGAAACTGAAAAATGAGTTTTGCACAGCTTATAACACTGCAGAGCTTGTGCATAGCTGTACCCACTGTGTGCAAACATATGCATGTGCATGTGCATATATGACACGCATGTAGGACTCTTGCCTCTGGACAAAAATCTAAGATGGGCAGGGCTGTTTTCAACGATGCAAGTGCGAGTCAGCGAGTGCATAACTAAGATGAAAAATAGTTGCAAAACTGTACATGATACAAATAAGAGACAAATAGTAATGCAGTGATTAAGCACCCAAATTATATGATATATCAATTTAAATAATTTGTGCTAATGAAGCTATTAATCTCAAAAAACAGCTTGCATGCACACCTCTACTCATCAGCCAGAACATTTAAAGCACTGACAGCTGACTTGGATAACACTGATCATCTCACCGCAATGCAATGTTCGGCTGAGAAACCTTAGTTTTTCTGTGGATGCTACTTTCAGTTGATAGATGCAGCTACTGTGCTGCCACCCAAGCCACAGCCTTATTTGGATAATCCTAAAATTCTTCAAAAAGGCACGGCCACAGTAGCAAGGTCCAGTTTATTGACTTGCTCCAGAGGCTGCAACTTGGTGGACCCAACTAGACACTGTTGCAGACCAAGCTCAAACCCCTCCCATTGCAATGGCACTCCCAGATGGTTGCTGCGTGCAGCAAAATAATACAGCCTGCTACATAAGGAAAAGCTGAAGGAACGCAACACAGTGTCCAAGTGTTCGCCCAGCATTCAAACCCCCGAGACCCCGATCTGGATCACCGCCTGTGTGACACACCAGAACAAGCCACACCACACACCCCGAAGGATCTGAGGCCTGGGCACTGGTGGGTTAGAGTGACTTTGGTGGAACAAGATACTTTAATGTATCTAAAATTCACATATTCTGTTCAGGTATTACTATCTGCTCCATTTGTTTTATTATTAATAACTTTAAAGAAAGAAAGTAAAATGTATTCATCTGAGTTTTTCTACTACATGCACTCAGAGTTTTACTATGGGTGTGTAATGCCGCATTAAACCAAAAAAAGGCCCATTTAACTCAAACAATTACAGTGTACGTGTGGGTGTTAGGCCGAGAAAGGTGCTGCTATGAGGGAATAACAATAACTGACCAAATGGAAAAAAAAAAAAAGAACAATAAAACTTTGTTTGACCTGTGAAGTATAAAGACTGGTCAGACAGACCATGCAGAGAGTGGAGTTTTTATATCAGAAAAGCATAACTCAGTGCTCTATCAGAGTTCACTTATTACAATATATTGCTGGAAAATTTAATAGAGGTGGTGACAAACTCTCTGGAGCCTTCAGTATTTCATTTCCATTCAAGAAACGCTGGTCATCTGGCAGAAGTATTTGCTGCAAACGTAACATTTCCCACAATATGTTTCAATGAAATGTAGACCACCTGCAGTAAATATCATTATGGGCAATTTGAACAACCATATTTCACAAAGATTTTTGTGTGACTTTTCCCCAAAGGCTCTCCATGTACAGAGTTCCCCCTAGAAAACTGCCTGTGAGTAGTCACCTCATTTCATTATTCAACTTTTGGCTGGGACCGAATGTTTGCAGCACAACTATAAATCACATTATATTACATGTCTGATTTTTATTGCGTATTTTACAGCTCTGAATAAGTTCTTTACAGCTAAACGGCTAAAAGTATGTTCGGTAAATAAAACATGGCAAAGTAGTAATTAAGGCGTACGCACACCAATTTCCAATTTACATGGCAATTTAAAAACCACTTTACGAACTGGTTTCTGCTTCTATAAAATATAAAATAAACTCTTAATGTGTGTTTGCGTAATTGTTGGTGAAAGGTGACGAGGGGAGAGCAAATTGGTGAATGATTGAGAGTAAGTAGGATTAACAAGTATGCAGGGGCTTTAGTGTAATAACTAAATAGTTTTCCCAGACAGAGAAGAGAGCAGAGTTGACTTACCTTTCGGTGAAAAAGCAGCACTGCACAATCTTTTTGTGTGCCTCTCTGAACCTGAGAAAAGAAATGTGTCACTAAAACAATAAAAGCTTACAAGACCAGTCACTGATGGGGACATATTCTGCCACGATTAATGAAAATAGAAAATTTCCATGCTAAACAAATTAGAGAAAGTACATACTGCACTCATGTAGAAGGGTGTATACTACATAATTTCTTTCTATTTATATTTACAAGGTATTCATATCACATTACACTTGTATGTACATGACTATTACTCCACAAAGCACCCACACTGCATAATCAATATCAATGCATTATGTATAACACTATAAACATAAGGCAACCATGTACAAAACCTAATGCAACCACGTTGTTTACATTTGAGCAAGACTGCTGAGCAGTGGGTATGGCTTTAAAATTGCTAATTGGTGGGGACAGTTCTAGCCAGCTGTG
>JAMQGT020011507.1:0-66865 GCA_024447675.2 Pterophyllum scalare | reverse complement strand
CTGAAGGACTTGTTATCCTACAGTGAATCCCCTGCAGTAGGAGAATGCAGAGAATGCAGCCACATTTCCATCCATGTAGCAGATGTGATCAAAAACGTACAGCTGCGGACCTACAGAAATCTTCTTTTCAGATCATCTTCTTAGACATGTCCTGTTTTGACCACTTATGTTTCATGAATTGGTTTTCTTGGGTGAAAACGTCTTCGTGGAGTTCTACTGTAACATACTGAGGAATCTGAGAGGAACGGTCTGAACTGGGTGGATTCTGCTGTTTTTCAAAAAGGCCAGCACCACCTGGATCAACTGCCAGAGCTTTGTCCATTTCCCCAAAACTTTCAATCCAATAATGCAAGAACAAGAGGACATCAAGGCACTTCTGTGGAGCGAGCTAAGCATTTTAGACATGCTGAGGTGCACGACACTTTCTGAATACCCAGACAAAATATAAATCTTTAGTGCATGAACATGGCATGGCCATCACACCAGAACAGAAAAAAGTGGAGTCAGTTATTGAGTAAAACAGTAGTTAGTCCAGTTTAGTCTTACATCCATCCTGTTTGCGGTTTCCCTTGGCTGTTCTTATAGGCAGCTTCTTTACTTTATTAAACATTATTGATTAATAGTATACGTGGCCATAAAGTTGAAGGACTTCAGTGCACATATTTATGGTGCCTTGCAAATGATAAGACCAACTTGAATGGGCGAATCAGCATGTTATATAGCAGGGTGGCCCTAGATCTAGGTTCAATCAAGCTTATCACAATTGCATCCTAATTAATTATTATTAGGGATGCACTTGGAATCAACTTCAGATCTTTGATCTTCTTAATTTGTTGTAACAATGAAACAGGCCTCCCCTGGCCATGACAGTGCTTGTGAGTCAGTTGTCTGAAAATGGGGTTGGCTGTTTTTGGATTTGTAATGGGGGTTGGGATGATGTGTGTCAAAGTGCTGTTCTAGTAAAGTCAGTGAACTAGTGTGTGAAGCTTGATGGGTCTAGCTTGAGGAGTATACATCCATGGTATGAAATTGTGTGGTGACAGTGGGGTCTTCTGTGGACCAGTTTGGCCTGTAGGCAAACTGGTGTTTCTCATGGGACTCAGGTAAGCAGGCTTTGAGGTGCTGGAGGACAGGTCTTTCAAAACACAGACGTCAGTGCCACAGGTCTGTAGTGGTTGAGACTTGAGATGACGGTTCTTTTTGGCACCAGGATGATGGTGGCTGCTTTGGACAGGATGGAACCTGAGCCAGTTACAGGAAAGTGTTGAAGATCCCAGTCAGCTCATCATGTGCAAAACACTATGCCCAGAATTTCATCCAGTCTGGCAGGTTTCCATGGATTTATTGCCTTCAGTACTCGCTTCACCTGGTGTTCCAGCAGGATGAGAGTGGGATGACTGGTGGTTTGGTGGGCCACCTTTGGAGTTGGCAGGTCTGGGTGATTCGAAGCAGGCAGAGAAGTAATTGAGTTCTTCTGCTAGCGAGGCCATCAGCATTGACTGCAGCTGGCAAGTTGCCTTTGTAGTTTGTCAGGTGCTGGATCCCTTGCCACACCCGCTGTGAGTCGTTGGCTTCCAGATAGGATTCCACTTTCCTCCTGTAGTGCTCTTTGGCTGCTTTTGATGCCCCTCTTGAGGTTAGCTATTGCTACACTTTGTAGGTCTGTGTCACCTGACTTGAACGCTGAGTTCCTGGCCCTCAGAAGTGCCTTCACCTCTGAGGTCATCCAAGGTTTGGTTGGTTGGGTGATTTCATTAAGCAACGCGCGACTGACAACACGGTGGTGGCGTGTTGTTGATTTGGGCTTGTTTTGCAGCCACAGGGCCTGAGCACCTAGCAGTCACAGAGGCCATCATGAACTCCTCTGTATACCAAAGTACTCCAGAGTCAAATGTGAGGCAATCTAATAGGTAAAACGTGGCCCAAATTGGGTCACGCAACAGGACGATCTCCAACAGAATGGCTGAAAAAGAAAAGAATCAGTGTTGCAATGGCCCAGTCCAAGTCCAGACCATGACCCAACTAAAATGTTGTGGGCAGGACTTCCAGAGAACTGTGCAAAAAACAATTCCTGCAAACCTCAATAAACTGAAGTTGTACTTTGAACATTGTAAAGAAGAATAGACCAAATTCGTCCACAATGATGTAAGTGACTGATAAACAGTGGTTCAAACCATTTTTTTTTAGTTTTGAGGGGTGTAAAAAAGAATAAAGTGGCCTTAGAATAAGGATGAAGGAAGCTACAGCAGCTTGTTTCACAGAGTGGATAAACTCAGAGCCTGCACAAAGGCCCAGTATAAATATGTTAACAATAATTATTTTGAACTGTGAACCATGCAAAGCTACTCTGGTGGAGTCCAAGAATAAAAATATGGAGCTGGGATTCTCAGGTTCTATCCAGCCAGCAGCCCCCTCTCTGTCCCTGTCTATGCAGTGAGCCCCACCAGCTGCTCTCAGTTTTATTATCAAGTCTTCAGCAGCCTGGCCCTTTGCACTGTCTCACAGTTTGAGCCCTTTCTTATCCAGTTTACCCATTTCTTATCTGCATCTCTCCGAGCTTCCTGCTTTGTTCCGGCTTCTCTTAGGATTTTCCTCTCACCCGTTTGGCTTATCAGCCCAGGCCTTGTTCTGCCCCTCAAACATGCAGTAAGATTTGTTTGTTTGTTTTAATCCCAGTTGGTTAACGTTTAAATTCTCTTCTGTGACACAAGAAGTCAGACTTGCTACATTTGTTGTGTTTTTTCCGCTTTTGATTATGAATAATAGTGCCATCTAATGGCCAATGGTCGTAAGCAGCAGGGATGCTGAGGAAGCAGCCATGTCATGCTCGGACATTCAAGTAGAAAACAAATCTTGATATAATCTGTGAGCCTTGGCAATTCATAATCTTAAGTGTAGAACTGCACAATAGTTTGTCTTATGTTAAGTAGCTTTGTCTGTTTGATTGCGGTTTCTTTTATCATTCTGCTTATTTACCAGTTTCCTAGTTTAAGTGAGAACAAGCTCATTCTGTTCAGCCTTTAGTTCTGTCTATGCTAGTCTTGGCTGAAGGGCATGTGAGTGTGTTTGTTTATTAGTTTATGTGTAATGACTTGTGACAGTTTGCTTGTGGATGTAAATTTGTGTTGTGACAAACATGTATATCCTTCGATTCTCTTTTTGTTACAGTTTTACAGTAAAAATGGGTCTCAGTAAAGACCAAAAGACCACGTCACAGCGTCTCATCTGAATCCATTAATGCTGTCTAGGTTAATTACATGACAGTTAACTGAGGACAGCAGAGGCCTTGACAGCAGGTATTAAAATAACCCAACATTTTTTTTTTTGCTTATTTGATGTGAAATTGCTTATTCCTACTGTAAAAACAACGGTAAACAAACCAGACTCAGCCATGCTGGCCAATTACTCATCGGTTACTCCTGAAGGAAATTAGCCCATGTCTTTAACTTTTGCAGTTTGAAGTATAATGAATTACTATTTTTATTATAACTATTTGAGGGTATGCAATATTGGTGCCTGATGTTTAAAGATGGCAGTGATCTTAAAGGTAACTCAGCATGTTAAGAAAACGAAAAAATATATACCATTATCGATGATGCGTTCAGGTGCACCCCCTAAAAATATATATATATTTTATAAACTGGCCTTTCACATCAGTGTGAAAAAAATTGTGATGTCACCCAAAAATCATTTAGGTTAATCCAGTTAATGACAATAATAAGCATTTCAAAACAAACAAACAGTGTGTAAGAGTGAATTTAATGAATGAATTATCCCACAAGTAGAATAGAAATAATTAGAAACCTTTTAGCAGACAAACAAAACAAACAAACAAAATTGATAAAAAATATATTTAAGCTTCTTTAAAATTTTATAAATCAGGATTATAAACTTTGTTTAATTATGCACTTACTATGAATAAATTTGCAGTTATAGTTGCTTTCACTGTGTGAGTCTGTATGTGTCACGAAGGCAAATGTGGCCATAAAGGCAGCTGCTTTACAGGTAACTACTACAAAGTCACAACCAGGTGAAGTGCGGCACAAAGCTTTACAGCTGTGTAGTTGAGATCACAATCAAGGCAGAGTTTAAAGATTGGTGCGCTCTGAGCTGTGAGTAGTCATGTAATAATGCAGAACTGAGCGGTGAGAAGTCACAGGTCAGTGCATCAGCGTGCAAGAAATGGTAAAAATATACAACTCAAAGCAAATTTAGAGTATCACAAATAAGCATTTTTCTTTTACTTTGCAGACAAGATTGACAAAATCATCACTTTGTAAAAGAAACAGAAAATACTGCCAGGATTTTACTTTCAGCTCTCGATGCCTTATTCCCACGTTATGGAGAGCAAACGGCAGCTCAGCTCCCACAGCTTCTCCGCCACGTTGTCATCTTTGGCAGCCGCAGAGCAGTTAGCTGCAGCGCAGTCACTGCAAGCAAGGATGCATCGCGTGAGTGTGTTAAGATTTGGACAGATTGCAGGATTCAGTTTGCGAGGCCTGTTACTGACACTTTGTTCACTTACGTAACGCAACCATTTCATGTTTGGTAACATCGACTGAGCACATAACACCCTGCTCATCAGCAACCTGCTACCTGCATAGTAAATGTCACCATTAATGCTGGAATGCTTGAAGGGATGTTCTTCAAGCATTCCAGCACACGGATTTAGAAAAATGAATCTAAAGTTTGCCTTTAAAAAAATGTTTTGGGAACTAAATTATTCAGTTGTAGCCAAACAGTAGAACACTTTCCAACACTCTCTGTTCTCTGTTTGAATCCTTCACTCTGATCCACTGCTCCCGTCCTTTAATGATGCTGTTGTTTCACATAACGGGTATCACGACGGTGGCCATCGACCATCTTTGTTAACTCGGACTTTCTGCTTCAGAATATTTACACGCTCGCATAAAAAGGGATGTTTCATACGTCACGCGACTCTTCTGCATGAAATGATCCCTGTGAGTGCCGCCTATTCTAATCAGAGACGTTATCAGATGAGGATCATAGAACAATGATGAATAACACCGAGAAACATTAAACTGTAAAATGTAACACTGTTGCAAATATAAGACAGGAGATCAATGCTGCAAGCAAACTGCTAATCTTGAGATTTAGTGCACAGAGCAGCACAATAAACATTTTAAATCTGAATTCATTATTTATTTATTTATTTTTTATAACTAACAGGTTCATTATTTTAACACTGAGTGCAGTCTCCTTTAAAGATTTAAGGTTACTGTAGCCTAATGAAGGAGACTGAGTGAATCGCTTTAGTTTATTGGTGATCAAATTGAAATGCCTTCTCGACTGAACGGGTGTTCTTGGTGTGTTCTGTGTTCCAGCAGTGTGAAAGAGTAAAAACATTTATACGCTGCCAAATGAATTCAAGCACATTCAGGTGAATACACGCACAGTTCACACTGCTGCAGCTTTACAGCTGAGCTTCATTTGTGACGTTAGTAAGGCGCAGCCAAGCTGCACGTGTAAAATGCATTCATCCGGCAGAGAATATATACTGAAGTTAAAGCATTCTATAAATAAAAGAATCTGTGAAAACGTGGCGCTTCCTGCCAATTTTAAACCAAGACCCTGAACGTAAGCCGCTCCCTGTCAGTTAAAGTGTGTTCAGCATAAGTCACCACATTAACTTATTAATCTTACTCGATAGTACACCCCGTTGCTACAAAATCAATGGTTTCTGTCAACTGAAATGTTAGAGGGATTTAATTTGAAAAGCCTATGAGTTGTGAAGAGTAACTTGAGGGATCAAACCCCACAAAACAAGGTTTTGTAAAAAACATATTTCCTGCAATGCAGTACAGACTAATATGATTATAATTACAAGCCTGTTTCAAAGAAAGGTCAGAAACTGAAATAAAAAAGCCCTGGTCACTCTTTGAAATAAATAAATAAATACAGCATTTCTGTGGTCCATGTTTATGTAAAAAAATAACTGCCCTCATGATAAATATCTTTTCTAAGTGTCAATCTTCATCTGATTTGGTTTCTAGATTACACTTCTGAATAACGAGCTGCTGTAAAACATCACATAACTTTCGGGGGGTCCAAAACCATAAAAGAAAATGTGTAATAGACTGCAATATAATTATGGCACGTTATAGCAAAAGTGTACCTGTAGTATCTGCCATTCTCCTTCTCCAGTGATGCTTCAACAGCACAGTAGATGGTTGTCTGAGCTCCCTGGACAGAGTTTTTGGTAAAAGGACTGATCGCCTTCATGGCGAATCGTTGGAAGCCGTTCAGATGACGCCATAACTCAGTCTGAACAACCCCGGGATGGAGAGAGTAGGTCGTCACGCCTGTGCCTTAAACAGAGGGAAGAAGTGAATTAAACCACCAAAACTGAAGCTACCATTAACACATTTACCAGTTTTCTGTTCAAGTCAAACTAAATGAAGGAAATGAGAGTGGAAAAGGTGCGTGATTTACCTTCTAT
The DNA here is from genome assembly GCA_024447675.2 of Pterophyllum scalare. Taxonomy (NCBI): domain Eukaryota; kingdom Metazoa; phylum Chordata; class Actinopteri; order Cichliformes; family Cichlidae; genus Pterophyllum; species Pterophyllum scalare. The sequence goes on along the minus strand of JAMQGT020011507.1, from coordinate 60,405 downwards.
TCGTTTAGCCAGCGAGTGGGTGAAGAGGACGTTGGCCAGTTTGCTTTGAGCGTAAGCTTTGTTCTTGTCGTAATGCTTCTCACTGTTGAGGTCCTCGAGATTTATGGAGCCCCAGGAGTGAGCCATGGAAGACACATTGATAATCCTGGCTGGTGCTGACTTTTTGATCAGGTCAAGCAACAAATATGTCAACAGGAAGTGACCTGGCGAGGGAGGAAATGTGACTAAAATTCAGTTTGTCACATTGGCAGTCAACATCAAATATCTGCCATAATGTGTTAAAAGCAAAATGGGAGGCTGCTGGGAGAAGTCTGGGTAAGAACCTGATTGTTGGCAGGGATGGTTTAAGACGAAAACATGCAGCATATATGGGATGCTGTGCTGTGGCTAAATGTACACTGATGAATGTTCATCATAGGACGCAAATATCAGCATATGACATTTATATTTATTAAAGTGCAATTATAAGATTTGCTTAGTTAATTACTATGAGAGTCAAAAATAACAGTGATAAAATTTTTAAAGGTTATAGTGACTAAACTTACTGTAGTGACTAAAGTTCCTGAAACAAAAAGAGTGGCCTAACGATCTCAAGCAAGCAAGGCTATAAACTGGACTCGTTATCTAACCGGTGGTCTATCTACCTCATTAAACATATTATTGCATTAGTGTCTAATAGTAGAAGGCAATCAATATAAATGCTATAAGTGGAAAAATTTTGTTGACATGCCCATAACTGTTGGCAGTCAAACCACACAGAAAGTCTAAATAACCGACTACCAATCTTTAATGCAAGTCAATCCAGGTACGACTGAGGTGTGATTTTATTTACCCAGGTGATTGACACCAATCTGCATCTCAAAGCCATCTGCTGTTTTCCCATACGGACAAACCATTACACCTGCATTGTTGATGAGGATGTTGAGTTTTGGCTCATCTGCAGAAAAAAGTAAAGAAAAAAAAAACAGAAGTAAAACAGGTGCAACTTCTCACGTGGAGTTTTCTTAAGGAACAAATGATTTACCTTTGTTGACGGCTTCAGCAAATTCCCTTATAGATCTGCTGTCTGACAAATCAAGTTTCATGCAAGCAACATTTTTGTTGCCCGAGCTTTCGATGATGTCTTTCACGGCTGCGTTTGCTTTCTCCATGTCCCTGCACGCTATGATGACCTTTTCTGCCCCTAAGCAGGAAAAAAAATAAATAAAAGTAGGGAGTTAAAACAGCACAAGCAATATTTGTGCATTACATGTACTTCTCTGAGTGCATGTATAGTCAAAATATATAAAAACAAGGTGTGGTTGAATGGGTGGAGAGCACCCTCTCGTGACAAAATGTGCACATTACATTGTTCTTAACATGCCTGAGAAACTTGGAATGTGACAGTAAGAAACAGGAGTAGTATTCAGTAAACATATTAGAAAACATATCCAGTTTTCTCCATAAAGGCGTCTCCACTGCTCTAGAGTCCAGCTTTACACCACTGCACCTGATGCTATGGTTTGCGCTTGGTGATAGGCTTGGATGCAGCTGCTCGGCCATGGAAACCCATTCCATAAAGCTCACTACGCACTGTTCTTGAGCAAATCTGAGGGCCACATGAAGTTTGGAGGTCTGTAGCGATTGACTCTGCAGAAAGTTGGTGACCTATGCGCACTATGACCCTGAGCATCCGCTGACCCCGCTCTGCAATTTTACGTGTCCTACCACGTTGTGGCTGAGTTGCTGTCATTCCTGATCACTTCCACTTTGTTATAATACCACTAACAGCTGACTGTTGAATATTTAGCAGTGAGGAAATTTCACGACTGGACTTGTTGCACAGGTAGCATCCCATCGGGTTCCACGCAGGAGTTCACTGAGCTCCTGAGAGCGACCCATTCTTTCACTAATGTTTGTAGAAGCAGTCTGCATGCCTAGGTGCTTGGTTTTATACACCTGTGGCCGTGAAAGTGACCGGAACACCTGAATTCAAGGATTTGGATGGGTGAGTGAATACTTTTGGAAATATAATGTAGGTGCAACACAGTAACAAACATTACTTTATGCTCTGTGTTTCACGTTATTTTGTCCTTGTTTACCTTTTTAAAGGTAAAACTTACCATATCAAACAAGGACTGTGACTAAAGGCCCGTATCAGGAAATGGTTTTCAATTCTCCTGTTTCTTACCTGTTTCTCTGACAGTGGCACATTGCACAACGCTGACATCAAGCTCACGGGGGTGAAGGATTGGTGCGCTTTAGTCACATGCAAGCCTTTTTTTTCTGCTCTGTATCTACAGTATGCTCAGAATCAGTGACAACATAGCAGAACATAACCTGTGTTAACCTACTTTGTAATGTGTCATCATAGGAATAAGTGGGGGAACTGATAAAGAATGAGACGGGGAGAGGGGAGCGGAATCAATGCTGGCATTTCTGTGTCTAAATAAATTGTTTTTATAATAATCCGTTTCCCACCTGCTTTCTTAATGGCTTATCCAAGATTGAGTCCAAAGGGTTGGACCCGTCTCTAGCTGCTGTAGGGTGTGAGGTGGAAAACCCCCCGAAAAGGTCAGTTCATCACGGAGAGACTACCCACCCCTACAGCCAATTTAGAGGCAGCACAGTGGTGCAGCGGTTAGGACTGTGGCCAAAAAAGGTCCGGGCTCTGAATCTGCTGGTCAGCGGGGGGCTTTCTGTGTGGACTTTGCACGTTCTCATTGTGCCTTTATGGGTTTCCTCCAAGGGTTACAGTACTTCATTGTATTCCTTTATCTGTGCATCTAGAAGTCAACATTTCCTGCTAATAGTGCCTTCTTCATTTTAACAGTTCCTAATACACTTACATAAAGCAAATAACAGCGACAAAGCCAAAAAGGGGGAAAAAATACTGATTCAGTCAGACTAACCTCTCTTTGCCAGATCAATGGCCGTTTCTTTGCCGATGCCAGTGTTGGCACCGGTGATGACAACAACTTTTCCTTCGAGCCTTTCATCAGAAGACCAGTTAGGCCGGAAGATATTTCTGGGATATTGAGAAACCAGACTTAATGTCACAAGCAGCACTATGGGTGTAATTGAACAAAACACACTGACCAACTTTACACAGCAAAGAAAACATTAAAACATCTATTTAGTCATTAACGTATTAATTAATTACCCGACATAATAATGGTGTTTTATTGATTTATGATATAAGCATAACCTAAACTCCACAGCCTTTTTGCTGCTGGAATTTTTTTTTTGAGGTTTATGTAAAGTGCCCTCACCTTACAGACTGCATCTCTCTGGATTTCAGAAGTCAGGCCGACTCTCGTAACTCCTCAGAACCCGAAATAAAATTCTTGTTTATCTGATTCAACTTCACATGAAGCCCACAGTTTTCATAAAAAACCCCTATGGATAAAAACGCAGCAAGGCGGAAATGTCAATGAGCAGTAATGCGTGACAAGCTGGATTTTCAGCCAATCAACTGCGAGTCCACCGGTGGAAGCGAAAACTGGTTGGTTAACGTGAAAGTCCCCCCCCCGCCTTAAAAGGTGTGCTCGATTTGTAATTGTGGGCCGCGCGGAGAGGTCTAGGAAAAGAAACTTGAACATTTTTATTAAACTCTTTATGAGACTTTTGTTTATTTGTTTAATTTTTGTTGTTATTTGTTTAAAGTAATAGTTCTCCAGGCTTTCTTTGGGTGCTTTTTCACTAATTTTTAGTCCAATCCTTGTACCTGCCCATTTTCAGAAGAATGTTTTCCCCACTTAACAATGATTTATAAATTATTCAAGCATGAAATAGACACCTAACTCAAGGGATGAACCAGTGTTGTGTCTACACATGACAGACAACTTATCAAAGAACCAGTTTTTAATTGTACCTTTAGCAACTTTGTTACTATCAGCCAATTATAATAACACATCATTTCTTCCAATTTCTTTTTTTTTAATTTGGAAGAAATTGCAAAGACAACACAGTTTGACAGGCATAAAATAATATTTTTGCCCCAACAAGGTGACTCCCAAAAGACTATTGGCCCAAAACCTCACATATCTCAGCATGGCGTGCACTGTGTCCTGAAAATTTTGAGGAAATGGGACAAGTGGACTACAAGAGAAGTCAGGCCTAAAAACTAACTACAGCAGATGAACTGAAAGTCACATCCTTAAGAAACAGGGGGGGGGAAATCCTTCAAAGACTTGACACAGGACCTGAGAGATGCATCTGGCCCTTCAATTGATCCATCTGCTGTTCACTGAAGCCTCATCAGAAATGGTCTCAGTGGAAGGGCGGCTTTCAAGAAGCCATTCTTAAGGAGGGGAAATGGGGAGAAAAGGCTGACGTATGCCAGATTACACAAGAACTGCACTGAAAATCTGTGGCAACAAGAATTATGGAGTGATGAATCAGAACAGCCACTCACAGCCGTCTGTAAAACACAGTGGAGGCTCTGTCAGGGTTTGGGGCTGCATTTCAGCCAGTGGTGGTGGGGATCTTGGAGAACTCTTGGTGTGAATGCAGAAAAGTACTGTCTGATTGGGAATAGCTTCATTTTTCAGAGTGACAATAACCTCAAACACATTGCATACCTAGATAGAAAAACACAATGTAACACTGTCAGTCATGGATCGGCCTCCCCAGAGCCCGGACCTCAACATTATTGAAGCAATGTGGGATCATCTTGACAGAGAATGGAACAAAAGCAGCCAACACCCAAAAAAGAGCTCTGAATGTCTTTCAAGAAGCCTGGAGAACCATTCCTGAAGGCTACTTAAAGAAGTGACAAGAAAGCTGCCTGAGAGAGTTCAGACTGTATTAATTGCTGTGCATCTAAAGGGCCAATATTTCCCTAGTCAAAAATAATAGAGTTGAGCTGGCCTTAAATGTCATTCAAGCCAAGGAAGACTCTTTTGATCAGGGTCATTTCTGTTCTGTAGTTTCTGTTGTCATTATGATCTTTAAAGGTCAAACAATTGTTTGATGATAAATGGCTTCACCCAACCACTAACCATGAGTGAGTGAAAGAAAGGTTTTTGTGTTATCACTCATATTCTCTTAAAAATGGGCAAAAAAAAAAGTAAACAAAGTAATCACAAATTCTGCCAGGGTATGTAAACTTTTGACCACAACTGTAACTAGCAAAAGTGCTGTACATGTCCTGTGCAGCAGGTGGCAGTACATGACCCATCTGCCACCACGACCCATCTGTAGTCGCCTGCTGTGTGGCGCTGTGTTATGTCTGCAGACAGATTAACAGGTTGGTATTTGCGTAAATCATGTCCTTGGCTGAGATTGCTCCCTCCTGGTAAATTATTTGTGGACATTGTCATTTTCCACCAGGCCTCTCCAAAAGTTCACAAAAACACCAGGAATGGCTCATTCATACACTGCAGACATTACTGCAGGAATACAGTGGGCTTACCGTGCAGACAGGTCATTAAAACAGGAAACACTGTGGCGGTCATCAGCTGATTGTGCGTAAGCAAATATTTCCTTCCTGTTTCTCTGCAGGATCAGAGTATATGAGTGTGCTATCTGTTGTATTACCCATGTCGAAGGGACATAAGTCTGTTTTAACAGTCACTTTGTGTGTTGCTTTAGGGACAAAAACCAAATCCTTAAACGCTATTAAATTTAATGGGGAAGATTTTTACACATGGGCTTAGGTCAGGCAGCTTGTGTATGGTAAGGGTATATCTCCAGAAAATTAAAGTATATCAGCCGTGTCTTTAAATAACACGTGCAACAAAAGCATCGAGAGTCATATAGTCATGCAAACTTGATCTAAGTTGATTAGAAAGCTCTCAGGAGTCCAAATCCACTTTGCTTGCACTTACTCTGATTGCCCCCTGCTTTCCACCATCATCCTTAAAGGTAAGGCAGTGAAGTGGCTGTTAGTAGTGCCTGATTAATACTGCATTTACTGTGTAACAGATTTATTTGCTTTGCATTAAATCGCCTAGATTTGTGACAGGTAAACAACTGAAAACACAAGCTTTGCAGCGTTAGGCAAGCACAAAATATGTACCAGTCTATTCGGTGGTCTTTCATTCTTTTTATTATATTTTTGTGACAAATTATTTTGTTATTTGTTTATCATTTCCTTGTCATTTTTCCTCCTCTGTGTTTGCTGTTGTCATTATTCATAACAGTTTACCTAAGCCGTTGCTGGCACCCACTTAGCAGCTTCCCAGAAGCCAAAGACAATGGAGAGGCAAGAGGATGCGCTGGATAAACTATGGGAACAATCCATTAGCTATAATGGGACTACTAACTTTACTTTGGCAGATGCAAACCAAAAGGATGCAGACTTTTGTTTTTGTGCACAGGGCAAAAATATATAAATAAACAAGTGTGAACAAAAGGAGATTATCTTCTACTGATGAGGTTGAACAACAGCAAAACACTCAAGATATAATAAGACCACTGCTATGGTGTTATATACATTTTTTTTGCATATTTGTCACACTTACATGTTTCAGATCCTCAAACAAATTTGAATATTAAATGAAGATAACACTGAACTTCGGGGCACGAGCTGATAGCCGTGTCATTCTCCTTCAGGATTTTCTGGTGGGGAGCAGAATTCGCTAGGGCAAATCATCGAGATACTGAAGCAACACAACAGCATCACACCACCACCACCATGTTTGACTGTTGGTATGATATTCTTTTAATGAAATGCTGTTAGTTTTACCCCAGATGTAACGGGATGCAAACCTTCCGAAAAGTTCAACTTTTGTCTCGTCGGTGCACAGAATAATGTGGGGATCATCGAGATGTTTTTTTTGGCAAATGTGAGACAAGTCTTTGAGTTCTGTTTGGTCAGCAGTGGTTTCTCCTTGGAACTCTCCAATGGATGCCATTTTCGCCCAGTCTCTTTTTTATTGTTGAATCATGAAATCTGACCTTAACTGAGTCAAGTGAGGCCTGCAGTTCTTTAGATGTTGTTCTGGGTTCTTTTGTGACCTCCTGGATGAGTCGTCGATGTGCTCTTGCAGTAATTTTGATCGGCCGGCAACTCCTGGGATGGTTCACCAAGTTTTCTCCATTTGTGGATAACGGCTCTCATTGCGGTTCACTGGAGTCTCAAAGCCTTAAAAATGGTTTTGTAACCCTTTACAGACTGATTGATGCCAGTGACTTTATTTCTCACATACCTTTGAGTTTCTTTGGATGACGTGTTGTAGCTTTGCTTTTTGACATCTTTAAGCCATCTTTAAGCCTACTTCATTTTGTCAGACAGCTTCTATTTAAGTGACTTCTTGATTCAGCAGGTTTTCAGTAATCAGGCCCGAGTGTGGTTAGTGAAACTGAACTCAGCTTTCTCAAAAATGTGGTTAATCACAGTTAATTCATGATTAAATGGGGGGGGGAATTACTTTTTTACTTTGGGTTTGGATAGAAGGGGAAACAAGGTAGAAGTCCAAACCAAAAACAAGAGTCAAAGTCAGAAGGCGTAAAACGGAGACACTAATGCTGTCTTTGTCTGGACATAGCATACTAATCCAAAGAAAGAAAGAAAGAAAGAAAGAAAGAAAGGCAGAGTTTGACACATTTCAGACATTACTTAATTGTAATGCTGCTAATTACATGCGATATTTGTAATAATGTATGTCTCATAAATAAAAGGGCACATGTATTTCTGCAGTGCACTTGAAAGTTTAAGGAGATGAAGGCTATCAGAGAGATAACAAAAACTTTAGGAGTGGCCAAATCAACAATTAAAAACATTAAAAAAAAACAAAAAAACAAATGCATTGGCCAACTCAGCAATACCAAAATGCCCAAAAGACCACATAAGACAACTAAAGTACATGATGACATAATTATTTCCATAGTTAAGAAAAATGGGGTATGTGCTGGGCCGGAAAAAATGAAAGAAAGAAAAATTAACAGCTATCATCATAAGAAAAATGTCTAACCAAATCAAGAGCACTTCTGAGAAGGTACCTATGTCATTGTCAAAGGCTACAATCAAGAGACGCCTTCATGTAAATACAGAGGGTTTACAACAAGGCGTAAACCAGCGGTTACAAAAAAGAGCAGGAAGGCCAGATTTGATTTGGCCAGAAAAAAAGACATCTTCGGACGAGTGAAACAAGATGAACTTTTACCAGAATGACGGGAATAGAAAAGAATGGAGGCAGACATTAACAGCAAAAAATGTGTTGATCCAATTATTAATAAAAATCCTCATATTTAAAATTATTTTAGTTCAGACTGTTCATTTTGAGCCTGTGAAAATGGGGGACTGTGTCTAAAAATGACTTTTATTCCTGAATAGTAAACACTACTACCATGACTGATCAGCATCACCCAAATAAATATATACTGACACATACATTTTTATAATATATTCTTATTATACCAGCAGTATTTTCCCATATTAAAAAGTACAAATAATTTGTGGCTTCTTTTTATGTCATGCGCTGTGTATCGTTGGGTACTCTGAGTCCTCTAGATAAGTTATTATAATAATCTGCAATATACTTATGGACAGCTCTACAAAATGGCAAACTTCACTGCAGCCAAGGACAGTCACAACAAAACAACACAGGTAATGAAAGACATAGACAAGAAAGCCCAGATGACAGGGAGAGAAAAGCTAAACATTAGCAAACATGAGGGTGGAGATCTTATAAAATACATAAATAAATAAACTGAAACCAAAGCAAAACTCCAACTTGTGACAAATGGCTACACTCAGGAGTTTCACGATAAATAGTCTAAACACACTTTTCATATCTATGCAAAAAAAAAAAAAAAAGTGCCAGAAGCAAAGCTGGCAGAGCCCTGATGTTTATATTATAACAATATCTTTCCAAGGTCACATCTCAGTGCCTCCCTTGACACACCCGCGCAGGCGGCCAGCAGTACTGGCTTGAACACGGCTCTCATCTGCAAAACTTCAAATTATCTGAAGCAGTGGGAGATGATTTATATCTTCAAGCGTCCCCCATCTCTTGCCACCACCTTTACTGGTCTGCCTACCACTCAAGCGGTTTAATTTGGCTCTTTTCTTCTATGTGCGCTCCCTACGATGCCTCAGTATTGGGTTCCACGCCGCCCCAGCCTCCCTCACCTCTTTAGGTGTTATCTAACCTCTCAAACTGCGCCATTCATTTACTCAAATCATCCCTCCCACCTGATCCAGATCTTCAAGCTGTAATGTTGTTTTCAACATCTGTGCTATTTTGTTGAGATACCAATCTGTGCCTTCATGATTACAGTCTATATTGTTGCAACAGGGATCTTGATGACAGACCCCTTCACGTCACCGTGGCACTGTTGACTGAAGCGCACTGAGGATTTAGCTCCACCCCCCATTCGTCCCCTTGATAACTGAGCTCCTGCTTTTATTTTCTCACCAGTTTTTGTTTTCTCCGGAGAAGTCGAACTGTAAGGTCATTTGATGGTCGTTCTGCTCTTTAGCCCTTTGAAGAACTGTAAAGTGTTTCCTCTCTCATGAACCTAAACGATACAACATGCGTGTGAAGAAAAAAAGAAGACAAAAATAAAGCAAGGTTTAAAATATACAACACCACCATCCTCAAGCCTCAATCTGCTTTTTTGGTGTTAACCATGTGATGTCTAAGTGTGATGTCAAATAGTTTTTTGACATGTTGGGAAAACAATTTTAAATGAAACAAAAATGACATATCCTGCGGTCATGATGAATTTGTGGTATCATGTTTGTTTCCTTTAGTTATTTGCCTACACAGAAGGATCGGACTATCGGTATGCAAACTAAGGAGATGTGCTTGCGTGCAGTCCTCCAAAAAACTAACAGCACATAGCTCGACATGGATAAGCCGCACGTGGAGGATTACATGTGGCATGAAACTGCACGCTCATTGGCTGACGACTCGTCAGTCACAGAATGAGAAAATGACTCTTCAGCTCTCTTCAATAATCACTTTCTGTGTGTCACTAGCTGCAAATCTTATGACTATAACATGATGTTATGGCTTCACAACCCACTAATTTCTGACACAGCTTGAAGCCTCATGACACAACTTCACAAACCAGTACAGGTGACATCACTGTAGCTACAGTACATCCATCTTTTATATACAGTCTATGGTTAAATCCCTCTTCAGCTGCTCCTCTGGAAGTTTTTTTCTTGCTTTTTTTTACTGTTCAACTTTTTCTTTGTAAGGTTTTCCTTATATCCAAAGATGGAGGGTGTTGTATGGAATTTAGACAACAAAGCCCTTTGAGGCAACTTTGCAATATTATGTAAATAAAACTGGATTGCCTCGAATAAAGATTGTGCATTTCATCTTCAGCCTGAGATCAATCTGCTTATTTGTGTTCTTGACTTTGCCAGTTATCGTGCTCACAGGCACAATAACTCCTTTTTTCCCCTCATCTTTTTTTTTTTAATAAATAAATTTAAATCTACTATAATTTACAGGCTAGTTCTATTGAAACTGAAATGTCAACAGTGATAGTAGGTGTTAGTGTTGGGTGCCAAACAGACCATAACATCCTGAGAGTCTAAATACAGATAGTGTATAACTAAATGATTAGGATGTGGGTGATTTCCACTGTCTCGCAATGACTCAGCATCCTGTCATGTACCAGTAGTATCACTGCTAAGTGTAACTTTTAGACTAGCAGGTAATACAAACATAAACAAGCATTCTTTACCTGTGGCGTTCAAAATATGTTTACCCCCCTTGCTGCTATCTAGCTTGCCAGTCTCTTATATTACCCTGCGGAGAGTTTGCAGATGCTCAAATGGCATCACTAATCGGTTTTCCCTTTTGATCATCGCCTTTTCATCTTGGTGGCAGCCTGCATTATCACAGCGTAATCTCCATGTGTTGCACAAAACTGGGCAACAAAGAACAGCATCATAACGTGGCAACATTAACGTCATTAAGGTCGTCTGCTGTGTCCATCAAAGAGATCATGTAAGATACGTGTGAGATGGGAGATAGCATTGTGGTGAATTTAGGTTGTGTTTTTCCTTTGAAGGTGAGCAGACAGTCATTAGGGCCCTGTTATGAGCCCAAGGAAATAGGCGAGCAGTGCTATTTATAGAGCTGTCTCAAGGAGCCAGTACTGTACTGCAGAGCTGCATAAGTGAGCTCATCTGTGGACAAGGGTGTCATATTTTAAAGGGCGCATTCTTACCAGCGTGAGACACAACATATTAAATAGGTGAAAATCTGCAGGTGTTTTAGGCTTTGAATGACTTCCACTAGGACACTGTACTGCTCTGTGATCCCTCCACAGTGTGGGGGAACAAAAAGCATTTCTGCACCCTTTCACAGATAAACATTAGCTGAGCTTGCGCTATCTTAGCATGGTCTCAGCTCATGACAGATTTATACACCATGTCATGCTAGATGCTACCAGTGATCAACAGCAATACATCACACTTAGTCCCTCAGGAGTTGAGCAACCAGTCTCTGCACAAACCACAGTATGCAATGTTAAATGTCCATCATACGATCCCTTTGATGCACCAGTGACCTTGGCAAGAGTTCCCTGTTTAGACCCCAGAGGCCACACAACAGCAGCCTCATAAATGAAGGAAGAATTCTGAATCATTTCCTATAATCACTGGAGCCAGATGAAAAAGATGTTTCTATGTCTATTATTTTATACCTATAATGCAGAAGATTACCACACATTAAAGTAAAAAACAAGCAAACAAAAAAAACCCATGCTAAATCTAAATCTAGAGTTCCTGGCTGTTAAATTTGCTAGAAGAACAAATAAAGAAATATGAGGTGCAAAATGTGTCAGAACTGTTACCTTAGTCTAAAAAAAAAAAACTCTCTCTTCCTCATCAGGTCAGCTTTTCAAGGATCAGAGGTAATTGTGCTCCTTTTTTATTCATATAATCTTTTCTTCTTTTTCCCCTTTCCCTTTTTATCTTCTTCTTCTAAGGCTCTGGATATGCAGCTGGTTGGTGCTTTAGGCTCAGTTAAACTCAGACAGTGTATATTTATAGAGCATTTAGAAACCTATAAATGCAGGCAAATGGATGAGAGAGAGGAGAATGATTTATAGCTACACTTATTTGTTATATTCATTATTTCAACCTGCTCACACAATTTAACATTTAAGTTCAGCAATTCATCCACTGAGTGGACTTTCCATGTCCAACTAAAGTTTCCAACCTTTTGGTTACTTGTGAACTTTCTGAAGAATGACTGCAAATTCCAGGTGAAATGCTTCCTCCATGACCCGACTCATGGCTAATAAAAAAGGCATTTAAATGATGCCCATAATATTTCAATAAACAAATTATTATCTGTTGTTGGCTCGGATGATTTTGCATGATCTGGAAGTCTGACCTTCCATTTTCATAACCACTAATCAAATATTGGGTTACCTGGTTTAAGGCTTTGAAAGGTCATGCACATGACCTAGAGCCCTGTACAGTTTTATTTGTACCCGTACATAAACGTGGTTCAGCCTCTGGATGAAAAAAACTGAAGCCTCAAAAGTGAGCCGTTTATTGATGGCTGATGGCAGGTTCTTAAAAGCGTGAGTACAGTGGAGGGGCTGGGGTTGCCGCTCCCTGCACCTCCGCGCTGCTCCCCGCTGGCCGTCGCTGCTGCCCCTGGGGTGTGGGCGCCCATGGGTCCCGGAATGCGTGGCCGGATGTCTTGGCGTGGTTTTTGACTCGCTCCCTTGGCGGCTGTGGCCTGGGGGTGGCTTGGGCCGCCTTGGCGCTGGGGGGGGGGTGTCTGCCGGGTGTTGGGCTGTTCTCGGGCGCTTTGGGCCTCGGGGCTGCATGCTCGGCTTGTGCTGGGGATGCCGACCTGCAGGGGGGGGGCTGCTCATTGCCTCTGGCTCTCTGGACTCATGCCCTTTGGCTGTGGGTGCTCTGTCTGGGGTCCCCCCCCTTCCTCCTCTGGGGTGAGGTGCGGTTGCAATCGGGACGTGCGGCCTCGGATCTTCTGAGCTCCTGGTGGGCTGTGGATGGCCCGGGTCCCCTGGGTCCTTTCCTATTCGCCTCTGGATCGCGGGCGGGCATGGGTGCAGTTTCGTGCCCTCATTGTTGAGTGCATTCCATAACAGAGACATATACACACACACTTTGCACACAATCTTGTTGTTTGCGGTGTGTGTGTGTGTATATATATATATAGATACTGTATGTATGTATATCTACTTTTATGGATTATATTTTTCCCTTTTCTCCCCTTTGTCTCACTCCCCCCACCTTTTATTTATTTATTTTTTCTTTTCGTTCCACTCTTTCCTATCCCCTTCCTTAATGCCTGTCAGCTCTGGCATGAATAACTAAATAAATAAATAAAAATATAAACATTAACAAGAATAGCCTATAGGAAACTTATAGAGCTGTTTTTGTAAAAATAAATATGTTTGGTACATCAGCGCACATTCGGATAATCATTCCGATTGCGAAAACTGCCAGACATGACAGGCCTAAAAAAAAAAAAAAAAAAGCGTGAGTACAAGCTGAAAACTACAAACTGACAGAAACCTAGAACTAAGAAACACACTAGGACTTGGAGACCCTGGTATTGGGAACACTGGGAAGGCAAACAGGAACATAAACTGACATTCTGACACAGAATATGAGGAGAATGAGACAAGATATACACGGGAGGGCGATTAGAGGGAAGTGGAGACAGCTGGGGAGAGTGAGACAAGGCTGGGCAGAATCACAGCAGACAAGAAAAAAGAAGCAAAACTGCAGGCTGAGCACAAAGAAAAACAAAAGTGAAATTTTGTAGAAGTCACTGTATTAATTTGCATTAATGCTTGAAGTCATGTATAATATGCTTTAAGCAGTGGCTTGGTTCTGTATGATATTGCTTAGAGTTTGGATCTTTGCAATCATCATTTTCTCTGGTTAGTACACTTTGTTTTATATCATTTGATTTGATTTAATATCATGTAGACATTTACAATAATGTTCAGAGAGTTCTTCAGCTGACCCCTCATTTCTTTATATTTTTCTCAGGAAAAGGGAAACTGGTGCAGTAATTTACTGAAACGTGCAAACGGAAATGGAAATTCAGTACATAAGGAAAATACAGAGTTTGTAAACAGCTTGAACTCTCTTAGGCAAGCTCTCTTGTAATTTCTTTATGTAGTCCAGGTTTCCTGAAGGTCATTCAAAGCTCTTTTGGATGTTGTTGCCTTTTGTTCCGTTCTCTGTCAAGATGATCCCACACTCCTTCAATAATGCAGAGGTCTGAGCGCCGCGGAGGCCAATCCATGACTGATAGTGTTCCATTGTGTGTTTTTTTTCTATCCAGGTATGATTTTACTGCATCAGCGGTGTGTTTGGGATCATTGTCAGGCTGAAAAATAAAGGAGTCAACTTGAAAGAAAGAGGTCAAAGCTTAAAGACCTTTGTGGATATAAGGTAAATTTTAATGGACTGTTAATATGACCCCTCTCTATACAAAGTTTTATCAGCTTTCATTCAAAACTTTGCGCTATCGTGTTAACAGACAGAATGACACGCATGCAAACGCTCCCAAAAACACGACCTCTTCGGTGGAGGTAATGAGGAGTGGCTCAAGAATTTCTGCACGCCATGCGATTGTAAAGGCCTTTTGTGGAAACTCGTTTGAGAAGTAGTTATATGAGGAAAGAGTTTTTGGCTAACACTCCAGTTGGGGCTATAATTAAAGTTAAATAGTACTACTTTATACCACACAACACACAGTGTACACAGTACACGTTGTGCTTTTGGTCATTCCTTTATACAGGGCAAGCAGGCTCTCAAACATACAATATAAAAAGCACATTTGGGCTCATGCCAGAGACTGTGATGGATGAGTGCCTCAAAGAAACATCTGAAGGGCAGAATAATAACAGTGCAGTTCCTCCTTACAAGAGCAAAAAAAAAAAAAAAAGCCCTCTGACCTCTTCTGTCCTCTTTGTGTGCCCAGCGGGCTTGTCAGGCAGACTGGATCCAAAAATACACAAGCCGAGTCCAGATGATTCATTATGAGCAACTGGATTAAGGACGCAGTTTTATGCAGTTTGTGTGGGGTTACTTTACAGATGCAAAAGATGACAAAGTACAAATCTGTGTTGCTTAATCGCTTTATTATATAATGAGATATAATTGCTAATGTCAGTTATTAATAATGAAAAATCAAACAGCATGCAACGAAACTTTAGACTTCAGTTTGGTGTGTCAAAGATTTCTGATGAAGAATGAGCTGGGAACTGTTGAGGCTTTTCTTTCTTTCATTATCTGAGGAAAACATGCTGGTAACAGCAACATGAAGGCATGTTGAGCTGTGTCTCACAGCAGATGGAAACCCATTGTGAGACTCTTATTGTGGGTTAGATAAAATTCCAGTGAACTCTGCCTGGACATAGATTTGATTTTGTCTGTTTTCTTTTTCAGGGATTACGTTATGTAAGAGCTCACGTAATCCAAATTTGTATTTAAATTAGATTTCAGCTTTGATCCAGTGGATTAGAAAAAGCACGCACACACACACACACACACACACACGCGCACACACACACACACACACAGAGACTGAACAGAACCTTAAACACAGCAATGAGTTACAGCACCCTAAATCAGCCCTTTCTTTACAGGCAAACAGGCCCCCAAACACACAATATAAAAAGCACATTTGGGCTTGCACAAATTTTTCTTTCTTCTATTTCTTCCATTTTTATGTCCATGCATTTTTAAAATGCTGAAGATTTGTGAAGAGCCTGAAACATGCTGAATGCAGCACTGTTCTTCTTCTTTCCGCAATCTCATTTAAAAACCCTGGAAATTTGCCATTTACCTTCACAGCAGTGAACCCAGCAGTAGAAGTTAGTAATGCTAAACACTGCACCACACAGCAAGTTAGACAAGCACATAACAAGCATGCAGAGGATAGAAATCATCACACAAATGTATATACAGTGTATACTGTACACAGAGTATGAGCCATACACATGTATGTATGCATGTTTAATTTTCTTTCAGCTGCCTTGCAGTCATCAAATTTCACAAATAAACAAACTGTACGCCCAAGATGAAAAGTTATTCCTGTGAATAGAGTGAATTGCATGTTCCTCAGCGTTGCCATGCACAGCACGTGTCCTCTGCACAGTTTTGTCACTGTCAAATGGGAGAAGTGGTCCAAAGCAAAAGGAGTGAGAGGAGCTCTTTGCTATTCACTGAACACATTCACAGAAAATGAGCTGCAGGGCCAGAGCGGCACAAAACTGGACTCTGAAAAGACAGAGAGAAACTCACGGGGTTCATATGCATCCGAATGAGAGTGTAACAAATAGGATTTAAGCAGGGATTCTTGGTACTGCGTTTTAATCCAGGAAGAGAAAAGGAGTGAAAAGTCTGACCACAGGCCATTGATATTCCATTCATGTCCCCAAATGTGTGTCCTTGAACACACAGTAGCACCAAGGAAGCTACAATATGGCTGATTTTTTCTCTTTTGTCTTACAAATTCCCCTTTACACACAATTTGTCATGTGAATCCTGCATTCACTTGTTTGTTGTACACAAACACTATAACATGCGTACATTATTATTGAAATGATGAAAGTGGTTGCAAAAAAAAAGAAGTTTATTTTCGATCAAGGTCAACTTTTTTGTTTTGGCAATGTCACTAAAAAAAAAAAAAAAATTAAAAAAATATAGAGGATAAATTAATCTTTGTTTCCTCAAAGGACTCAAACAGGAGTTTACTGTAAATAGTTTTCCTTCACTGTAAAACATAATTCACTGCTGCCTAAAAGCTTGCTTTAATTCAACTGAACTTAATACAATTTCACTTGTTTCACAAAGAGTTACATTTACTCTGCAGAGGTCTACAGAGATATTACAACTAATAAAGACATCAGGTTTGCATTTGCAGAGTTTTGACGATCAGTTGCTGCAAAGATCTCGAAGTTGTGGTTGCTCCTGTTGGAGCCACAGTGACCAAAGTCGGTAACCCTAACGCTAACCCTTGTACAAAAGTCTTGAGCTGCCCCATATTTCAGCTTTATATTTTGCTTCCAAGGAGCCGCACTTTCTTGTAATTGACTTAAATGAATTATTTGTAATAAAATATTTTTGCACCAACAAGGTGATTCCCGAAGAGCTCTTGGCCAAAAACCTGGCATATCTCAGCACAGTGTGCATTGTGTTCTTAAAAAAGTTGAGGAAACTGGACAGGTGGAAGACATAAAAATAAGTGGCAGGCCTAAAAAAAACATCTACAGAAAATGATCAGTATGTGAAAGTCAAGTCATTAAGAAATAGAAAAAAAAAATCCAGCAAAGGACATGAGAGAGATGCTGGTGGTCTTTCAGCTGATCCATCTGCGGGAGAGACAGAGCTTTAGATACTCGCACACACACTGAGGGCTAATCAACAGAATGAGACACAGATGGGGAAACATGGTATAGGTGAAACTAATTATGACAAATCAAAATGAAATATAAACAACCTAGGAACCAAACACAATAAACAGAATCTAAGAGTCCCAAACTTAAAATCCAGAGACCCAGAAATGGTCTCAGTGGAAGGTTGGCTGTTAAGAAGCCTTTTTAAGGAAGGGAAACAGGGAGAAAAGGCTGAGGTATGCCCAATTACACAAGAACTGGACTGAAAATCAGTGGCAACCGGTCTGGAGTGACAAATCTAAATTTGAAAATTTTGGGTAAAATCATTGCAATTATGTACAGAGGAGATCAGGAGAGAGGTACAACAGCGAGTGTCTGCAGTCATCTGTAAAATACTGTCATGGTTTGGGGCTGAATTTCTGTCAGTGGTGTTGGGGATCTTGATCCACTATGTAATGTCATCTGGAAAATGTGTGAATAGCAATTGCTTTATTTTTCAGCATGACACTGATCTCAAATACACTGCCAATGCAGTCAAATCATATCTGGAACACTGCAGTGTATATATATATATATATATATATATATATTAGTCCTTGTTTGTCCCAAATTCCTCTCCTGAGTAGAAATATGTTACAGCATTGTTTTTCCATCCATCCATCCTCTTCCATTTATCCTTTTCAGCCCATTCCAGCTGTCGGCGAGAGGCAGGGTACACCTTGTACAGGTCGCCAGCCTGTTGCAGGGCCAACACAGAGAGCCAGACAACCGTTCAAACCTATGGGCAATTTAGAATCACTAACCCCACTAACTGCATGTCTTTGGACTGTGGGAGGAAACCAGAGTACCCGGAGAAAACCCATTACTTCTTATCCCTGTTTGAGGGTGTGTTCCGTCACTTTGTCCATGCTCCAGCCACTTAAAAGTTCATCTCCTGACAACAATAATCCGACTCCCTTTCTGCAATTCTGAGTAAAATCCTTTCTGCCTCCCTCAACCCTGTGCTTCCTAAATATGGACATAAGTTGAAACTGTAAGTTAGTAAGTCCTGCTGTCTGCTACAAGAGACACTGTATAAAACTAGTGTTTTAAAAGGGTTAAAATTACTGTTCATTCCAGAAATCCTACTAAATTAAAGTTAAGAATTGCATATCGAAGAAACAATTTGATTTGTAGCAATAGAAACATAATGTCTGCAAAGAATACATCACTTAACCTCCCTTGTTGCCATAAAATCTGGAAATTGTAATGAAAGTCCAAATTGTCTGTTAGTTAGACTCCCACAAATGTGGCATCACTAGAAAGCCCAGGATATCCTCTTGACAAAACAATAGGACTTGAATAGACTGCATAAACTGTGGTTGATGTAGAAGTCTCAGCTGCATGTCTCTCACAAAGGACCAGAATGAAATGCTCTTAGGATATGCACACATTTTTCATTGTCACAAACCAAGTTCCTGCTTTTTATTCCTCTTAAAAATACTTCATGTGTTTATTGTTTTAGTTCCCTTTTATTCTATTTTCACCACCACTGTTTAACAGCTTTGTTTGATATTAAAGTAAGACACCAACTGGTGACCATATGGTACATGAATTTTTCAGGGATTACTGATAAATGATAGTTTGGATAAATGGACAGAAAGGAAGTCTCCCACAGATTCCTGGAAACCATTTTAGGATTTTCAGCTTGTAAAATGATGCATCCACTGTATTAAAATAGAGCAAAGTTACATAATCAGCACAACAATCAGACAGGAACAATCATCTTATGATCTTAAAACTGCATGGTGGTTGATGATTTAAACCTTGAAATCATTAGAAATGACTATAAAAACATGTTCAGTCACTTCATACTCAGTAAGGTCTGGTTAGGGTATTGCTTTACCTGCAGGCCAGTTTGTTTTGACACATTTTGACTATGATGAGAAAAATGACACTTTGACACCTTTCCCACCTTTCCCATTGCTCTCAGACTTTCCTTTTCTGAAGCAGTGGATTCTATGTTGAGCATTTAGTCTCTTTTTATTGCCTACCTTTAATCCCCTAGCTTCCCAGTCCCATGCCTTTTTTTTTCTTTTGCTGCAGTGTTCTCATCTCCTGTCATAGACCAATAACATTTCACCACATCTTATCTTCACTGGGCTTGGTACTCTACCTGCTAACCACAACCTCTGGAAGTTAGGTAACATAAGCTGATGACTAGTTGTTCCACCTGCTAATCCTCTTGGTGTAATTAACAACACTGCATTAAAGCTTCAACACCATGGAGAGACCACAAGGTAGAAAGAGAGCAAATAAAATCCTGACATCACATCCCAATCACTCGAGAGTAGGCTATGGATTTAGAATTGCTGCTCTTAAATCAATACTTCTTTAAATGATGTTGCACACTTGCTATGGACAGTAAACCAACAAAAAAATAAAAATCTAAAATCAGGAATCCAGGGATAATTTTTACTCGGGACATTCTTTTTCATTATCAAGACCTGGCACATACATTGTGTACAATGCAACTTTAAAATCCTGGGTGGCGATTCAAGTGTTTTCCCCTGCTAAAAGCTAATTCTGGTTGCCAGATTTAATCAAAACTGAGAAGTGGTGCACAAAGGTCTATGTTCTAAGTTAGTTCTAATTCATAATTCATAGATTTTTATTTTATTTTTTTTATTTTCAAACTTGTGGTTATCAGCCCTAACCATTATCCAACTTAGGCCAGTTGGAGCTTATCTGAGCATAGTACAGAAGCATAGACAGTAGAAAAGATTGATGTAGCGACCATGACATTACTCATTGGTTAGCGAAGTCCCATTACAAAGCTCTGACATAGTATTTTTTTTTTTGGCAGTGTTTTGACGATACTGCGGGGTTAAAAAGCCAAACATGACGAGCAAGCGGTGGATATGGCAATGAAACCAGAGAAACTGAATGCTCATTGGCAAGTTGTTGGCCAAATACCGTAGTCTGGATAATCCTCCATTCTACCTATAATAATGGCACCAACTTATATAATTTAATCTCATGTTTCACTCAACACAATCTGAAACCAGCAACCGAGCCCATAAGGTCACTGGGGAAGTGTTTACTCTCTTGCTCACAGAGCAAGAGACCTGAGGCCAGTTTTTTTCATTTTCCTCATACAACCGAAAGTCTTTTAGCAGTTGGAGGAGTCACAGCCTGCACGCCAATAAAAAAGCTGTAGTGTGGTATTCCCTCTGCTTTACAGACCTGGAAGCTTTGTCCATCTTTTATACTGTGAATGGATAAAACTCAGGCTGCACCTTGGGGTAGGTTTCCAGGCTACCACAGGGCTAACACAGAGAGACAAACAGCCACATACTTTTACATTCACACCTATGGCTCATTTAGAATCACCAGTTATACCCTCATATGCAAGT
This sequence comes from Pterophyllum scalare, assembly GCA_024447675.2. Lineage (NCBI taxonomy): Eukaryota > Metazoa > Chordata > Actinopteri > Cichliformes > Cichlidae > Pterophyllum > Pterophyllum scalare. The sequence goes on along the minus strand of JAMQGT020011507.1, from coordinate 39,718 downwards.
TTTTGGCTTGCGGGAAGTAACCGGAGCACCCGGAAACCCACACTGGCAAATGAAGAGCATGCAAAGCATGACTAAATAATGAATCAGTCTGCTCAGACAGAGGCTTGATGAGAGAGGTCACTGAGGTCAGGGGACTGTTCTATCTGCACAGTCAAGCAGACGGTCAGAGGTGAAAACTAAAATCTTATTAAAACCATCTGCCTTAGATATTCAGCGGTCAGTTATCTTGCCGTCTGATAACCACTGACTGTGAGTGTGTGTGTTTTTGTAATGAGGCTTTGGATTAACGTGGTTCTGCTCTATATTAAGATAATGAGATCTGCTTTCTAAGAATGGATATTTAGAAAGACCTTGACACAGGCCCGAGGGCAAGATACTTACAGTACCAGCACAGCTTCTTATTACAGTTTCTTGCATTGTTCTTTGAAAAATTAACTCTGCAGTGAAGGAGTGCTGCAGTGAATCAGCACCACAGCTAAGCCTCAGGTGCAAACCGCCACTGAATTAACACAATTTAAGATGCCTTAATTACTGATAAATGCAGACCTTTGTTCATTCATAATCACCTTAAGGAAAATCCTGTAGGTTTGAGTGGAAGAATGTAATCCCCGTAAACCTAAAACAATGTTTTGACTCAAAATATCAGCAGTGATTTAGCATGTTAGGGGTAAGAGCAAGTCCCTTATTTATTGGATGATAATTATGTTTATGCACCTTTATTGACATACTAAAAGAAATAAGAGTATAACAGTATGTGTTTTTTGGGGATTAGACCAAAAATTACAAGGCACGACCAAATCTAGAAGGCAAACATCAAATATAATTTGCTAAAATTAAATTCAAACACACAATAGCTTATGTACAGAAACACAATTGGTCTGTCATCATCTTTGAAAGCATTTTTAAAATTTTATTTAATTGTTATTATTTTTTTTTTTTTAACAAACCATGCTTTTGCAGACGTGTTCATTCAGAGTTTAAGATTGTGATGACCCGCTGACATCTCCCTTACGCTCGTCCTCTAGCTCACCGGGGAGCAAATGTCCCACTGTTTTGTTTTTACTACAAACATTAGTGTTTGCTTTGCCAACACTGAGACACGGTCAGTATCTGACTTTTGAGCTGATATCAGAAGTGTAGGTCCCAGAAATGTCATGCACAACAACCCTACAAACACATTGTATAAAGCCCAAGTAGCATTTGAGGAAGTAATTATCCAAGTTGCAACACTGTAGAAACAGAACAGAGGCTTCTGGCCTCACCCACTTCCGAGGTGCACGGAGACGAGATTAAGAGCTTCAGCCTCAGCAACATTTTGTAATACACAGAAAAACTTTATTGCCTAACTTGTTTTTGGCTTGTGGTCTTCGTCAGTGGCATCATCAGTAAAACACAACCAGTGGTAACAGCATAAACACAATGTGTTTTACTAACATAACTATGATGTCATACCAAAGTTGGGGTAGTGTTATTAGAAAGTAAATAAATGTCATGGTCCGGGGCCTTTTGCCCTTGCGTTTTGTGTTTTCCCTCTTATGGTTCTGTTTCATGGTGTTTCTTAGTTTATTTATTGAGTCTTTTTGTTTATTGTTCTGTATTTGTTAGTTATAGTTATTTATAGTGATTCTCTGTTCCCTGTGTGGTACCCCTGTGTCTGTCCTGTCCCTCTGCCATGTCTCTGGTCTGATGTGTTTTGTTGTGTTAGTTCCTGTGGAGTGTGTCAAGTCTGCGTTTCGGTCTCCGTCTAGTTGTTTCCTGTTTTACTTTGACAGTCCCTTGTCCCAGGTGCTTTGTGTTTAGTTTTGCTTCCCCTTGTCTCCTCTGTATAATTAGTTTCAGCTGTGCCCCTCACCTGTTGCCTATTCCCCTATTATCCCTCTGTGTATTTATGGTCTCAGTCTTCCCGTTGTCTCTTGTCAGATCGTTGTTGTTTCCATGGCTGTGTTCTGGTCTCTGGCTTGCCGTTTCCCTAGTGTTTCTAGTTTAACTCCCAGTTTAAGTTTATTTGTTAGTTTTTTTTGTTAACTTGGTTCATTTTGCCACTTCACATTCAGCCTCAATAAATACCCACTTTTCATCATTCTTGCCTGCTGTCTCCTGAGTCCTGCATTTGGGTCCTCACCTCCTTACACAGCCCGCTCATGCACCGTGACAATTAAACATACTCAGATGCTGCCATTGTGGGGCTCTGATTTGACCTTTTTTTACATTAGTATAATGGACTAATAGACGACTGCTGTGCCATCCAAATTTTATTTCTGTGTTTGTTTTCATTAATGATTGGGAAACAAATACATGCTGCTAAAACTGTGCATAAAATTTAGCACAACAGGCTCTCATATTGGGACACAGCAACAGAAAACACCCACCTCAGCCTGTTTCCTGATGCCTCTGTGTATTGCACTGCAGTAATTAGGCTGCAATTAGCCTTATCAGCAATGGATTCAGAAGAAATCATCAAAGCAGCAGGAGGGAAATGCACAGTTTCCCTGTTAGATAACTTTGATGTTTCCACTTTTTTTCTTTATGGCTAAGTGAGTTTTCGACTCATCCAAATTTGGCTTGATTAAATGCGTCAAGCAAGTATGTAAAATATTACAGTGCTTGCAATTCAGTTTTATTTATATAGCACCAAATCACAACAGTCGCCTCAAGGCGCTTTGTATTGTGGGTAAAGACCCTACAATAACACAGAGAAAACCCAACAGTCAAAACAACCCCCTTTGAGCAAGCACTTGGTGACGGTGGGAAGGAAAAACTCCCTTTTAACAGGAAGAAGACCTAGAACCAGGCTCAGGGAGGGGCAGTCATCTCCCGCAATTGGTTGGGGCTGAGGGGAGAGAGAGACAGGACAAAAGACATGCTGTGGAAGAGAGCCAGAGATTAATAATAATGATTAAATACAGAGTGAAGTATAAACAAGTAAATACGGTGAATGAAAAGAAATAGTCCCTCCCTCAGCAGTCTAGGCCTATAGCAGCATAACTAAGGGGTGGTTCAGGGTCATCTGATCCAGCTCTAACTATAAGCTTGATCAAAAAGGAAAGTTTTAAGCCTAATCTTGAAAATAGAGAGGGTGTCTGTCTCCCGAATCCAAGCTGGGAGCTGGTTCCACAGAAGAGGGGCCTGAAAGCTGAAGGCTCTGCCTCCCATTCTACTCTTAAGTATCCTAGGAACCACAAGTAAGCCAGCAGTCTGAGAACAAAGTGCTCTATTGGGGTGATATGGTACTATGAGGTCTTTGAGATAAGATGGGGCCTGATTATTCAAGACCTTGTATGTTAGGAGAAGGATTTTAAATTCTACTCTAGATTTAACAGGGAGCCAATAAAGTGTTCATTAAAATGATGTTTTAATGAACACGATGAAGAGTCAGAAAGAGGTAGGTCCTCTTGTGGGAGCCTTTTACAGTATGTATGTAGCTGTTGTGTATCTGATGCTTCAATACAGAAGTGTACATGAAACTTAAGACCCACAGCCTAAATATAAAAGCAGTCAAACACAGTTATGTCTGTGTTCATGTGCTTTACTTTAAGGTCAGTCAAATGCTGTCACTTCTTCGTGAATCATTATGAAAGGTGTCAGTGTTCTACCTTTGAGTCATTTTTTATTACCATCATTCCAGATAATTTGATCCAAAGAGGCTCTTTACTGATACTAAAATACTTGATAATGCATTTAAGATTAACAGAATCCTGTTGTATTTTCTTTGTCTTCAAAGACAATGAATTACTGTCTTGGGTCCCCTTGCACGATTCAGTCATTTGGGTGCAAATACAAAGGTTAAAGGTGCAGGAGATTGCACATAGTGCCACAAGTCCTCAGAAACTCCCCCTGGGACAAAACTGGATATTTCAAGGACACCTTGGATTATCAGTGAACCTTAATTTGGACAAAGAGAGATGCATGTTTGATGATACTATCTGTGCCTTAAATGGTGGTAAAATGAGCATTAGCATTTAGCAAACTGTTAAACGCATATTTGGAGACCACAAAAGAGATTTTAGAGCTTTAAGAATTAATTTAGCAATGTTGGGAATACATAGAAAATGTTAGCAGCATTAGAGAGGCAGAGAGGTTATGTCCATCTGACGAAAACAGCTGCAGTAACGGCTCATACTGGAAGGTGTCCATGTGAATACTTTGTTAGCAGTCTTTGTTTATCCATCTCTGCATCTCTGTCCACACATTCTCATTCACACACCCACTTACACACAAACAAGCTAACATCAACATGCCGTGCAGTCGCAGCCTTGACCCCCGAGGTCTTCCCCATGTCGTGCTATTTGTCAGATTTACAGTGAAGCTGTCACTTCATATTCTCTTGTGCAGTGCCTGCAGGTCTGGGACTGTGGAAGATGCAGCTGCATTCAGTTTGTGCTGGACTGCACAGACATGCTGCAGTAGCTCTACTAACACAGGGGAAATGTTTGGAGCATGATAGAATATGAATGTTTGCTTTTTCTTGTGCAAGCGTATTAATATTGCAAAAATACAGCTGCCATCCTTGACTGTGCTGCAGTAATCACCTTTATGGTGACATACCTGCAAGATCTACAGCACCAATAGTAACAGAATATGTGCAGGCAAACACTGTTGAATTACATTTTAATGGATTTAATATTTCTGAAGCGTTTGGCTGTATCACACAGGGCTGCTCAGAGGTGGCCGATTGTAATGGAATTGGAGATGTTATAATTCACATTAATTGAGACTTCATGGACTCTCCTGCTTTAGGTTGAAATGAAAGAAAACTGCACCCCATGCAACATCAGATACTGTATGATCCAGCATGTACATAGCTTTAAAAACAAAATGAAGGCTGCCTATTTATAAATATCAGTATTTGACTAGAGTTCAACCTGTAAATCTTTCACCTTTACACAACCTTTTGTCACTGGTATCAACATAGATAGGCTGGTAAAACATTAACATGATTAGACAAAGCAGGAAGCAGTGAGTGATACACTGTATGCTTATAAGAGCAATTGCACGTGTGAATAGTTTGAATGTGGCGATGGCTATATGGATTTAATGTGAGTAAGGTAATGACACACAGGTGACCGTGTAAAGGGTTGGCGATGCAATGTGGTGGGCAGTAGTTTTCCGAAACCCTAGTAGAATGCGACTACCTGCCCGGTACAAGGGGCCCTGTGAAGAAGGCTGAGACCTGGGAACTCGTTCACCACCACACTTTTGAGAAAAATGGCCGGTTTGCTGACAGCGTCTGCATACAATAGGAGCACTACGTACTGAACGGGTCAGTAGGCGGGAACTCTGCAAAAAAGCAATACTTTGAGTAAGCTGCTCCTGCTGTTGCTTTAGCAGTTCCTTCATCTCACGCATTTCAGCCCTTGGAGTGGAATTAACTACTTCTAAAGGATCACCACAGACCCCATACTGATTCCCATGTATAGCAGAGGTAGAATTACTACGGCCCCTTCCACTAGTAGACAACCCTTCATGTTCCCACCTAACAGCCTCTCCCCTGATGTCAAGCAACAAGAGCCTGGGCTGCAACGCTCCATCTAAAACCTGTTCCACAAACTGATCCCTTAATAGGACCTCAGCATTAGGCATGCCATTAGGAGCACGCTGTTTAACCTTCTCCATGAGACTCATCAATGAGAGGGAGAATTCTTGGAAACTCTCATCCTCTTGCTGTTTTCTGGAACACAAAGCCTCCTGTAAGGCTACATAGGAGTCTGAGCAACCATAACGCTCTTGTAGTATAGCAATTATCTTTACTGGATCAGACCTCTCTGCACTAGAGCGATACTTGTTTTCATCACGCACTTCCCCTTAAAAATGATCAAAAGAAAAATTGCCTTATCTGATATGGACAAATGGTGTGCCCTCACAAAGGGTTCAACTTCCTCCAGCCATTTGTTCAAACCTATACCTGATTTTCCCCTGAACATTAGACATTTCCTATCACAGGGGACAAAAACAAGTCTCTCTGCTACAGAGACAATAGAAATTGGGGGATCAGAGGATGTGGCCATAGAGGTAGACAGTATAGCACTAGTACCAGGTATAATAATAATAATGTCTTAGATTTATATAGCACTTTTCACTGTACTCAAAGCTGCCTTTAGCTGTGCGACTGACTCCCTGAGTTCTTGCAATTCCTCCTCCATCCTTATAACAAATTATATACAAGTCCTCCCCAAATTAGCTGCTGCTTTGCCTTTTGTCTTATAAATCAGACAAGACAATTAAAAACAAACAAACAAAAAAACAGCAAACAACATTTCTGTTCAAAAGCAAAACCTGTCGACAATGCCAGGTTTGTGGCGATGGCTACATGTATATGGATTTAATTTGGGTAAGGTAAATGACACACAGGTGACTGTGTAAAGGGTTGGTGCTTGAGTCTTGAGTCATTTAAGAAAACCAATAATGCCACCCTGGGAATTTCACCCAGGGAAATCTGCTTTCAATATATGTATGAGTTACCAAGAAAAAGGCATTCAGGTTCGTTCACTCCAGAAAGAGACATTGTCAAGTTATAAAAAGTTTTTTATTGGTAATACTAAAAAACAAACAAACAGAACAAATCAATCACACATGTACTTATAACTGAGCTCCGAGCTATGGCTTACCAGTGAGCAAATGGGTGGCCTGAAGGGAAACGGCAAAAAGAATCGCCCACTCAAACACGTGCGTCACGTCCCCTATACCTACACGCATACAAAAATCTAAAGTGCAACACAGCGTGATTTAAAAAAATATCCACTGCACACAAACAAAACAGATCCCACCACCGGGGGCACCCAGTCACTTCCCCCGCAAGCTTTCAGCTCCTAGATGAAAGAAACAACAAAACACAAATTAAATACACTTCAATCCAGCGTGTGGTTAACCCAGCTGCACAATAAACTAGCAGTATGTCGCTAGTCCAAAAGCCCCCTTCTAGTGGGCTAACACACACACAAAATAAAAAAATTCACACAGACTCAATAAAACAAAATGGTTTTAACCCTTGAATTAAAACACAACATACACACACACAAAATCTAAAACCGGGTTACTATATTAAAACTCCATTACTCGCTGTTCTTAACGGGCAGGCAAAATAATAAAAAAAAGGAGTAAAAGCACACCTGCATATACCAGTAGTGTTAACCCTTCAATGTCACCCTGAAACCAAAGCCAGTTATGCGTGAAATAAGAAAACCGACTATCAAACAGACACCCAACACAGACTCAGAATGGGGGCATCCTTTTCTCTTCTTACAGGCATGACATCGAAGTTATCACAACACCAGTAAGAGAGCATGACCGCAGCAAGAATGGATAACAATAAATAACACACTTTTACAAAAAAAGGGGGAAGGCAAAGCAGCAGCACTCTGTAGCGTAGTCCGGAGTAGTGATGGCAGCGCTGCAATAAGTGACATGCCACCTACCCAGGCCCAAACTCCCAGTCAGGGCAATTGCCTGATTTAAAAAGGAATGGCCAGTTTGGGGCTTCCCCAGCTACAATTTTATGGCCAGAGGGCTTCTAACAAGGTATCCACCAGCATGTTCTGCTACAGCTTGGGGAAAAAGCCTGAATGAGAACCTGGAAGCAAGATTGTAATGCTCACCACCCCCTTTTATACTATGGCCTCCCAAACCTAGAGGGCAGGTAATTAATATCCCTTCTGCTACATGAGCATATTCTGTCACATGATACCTAACTAGCTATGAAGATACATGTGTTGCCTAACTACTACTATCAGTATTACTTGCTAATTTTACCACCAGTTTTTACCTTTAATAACTTTTTCATTCATCAAAAAAAAGAAAAAAAAAGACACAAGTGCCATTCGAGACATGCAGACTTTTTCTGCCACTTTCACAGTGATAACAAGTTTTCCAAATGTGGCTTTCTGGTAGGACTTCGTGGGTGAAGGCTTCGTGACTGGACAATAATTTGAGCAATAATAATGAAATTCACACCCTAGCCCCTCTCTCCTCCTCATAATTGTGTGGAAAATGTCAGCGTAAATGTCAGTGTCTTTGCACTTATCAAGAAAGCTATCTCTTCTGCTATTCTCAGACTGAAACCTTCTGTGGCCACACGACTGAGGGAAAAAAATACCCAACTTCCTCATAGCTCATGTCACAAAGTGTCTGACTGTGGGTAGCTGCAGTGGCGCTTTAGATAAACAATGATGGTGAACAGTCCAGTTAAATAGCCTCCTGCAAAGTTTTAGTAAAGCAAAAATAAATTAATAAAAAATACACTCTCATTATCCAGTTATATTATATTAATCTCAGTTGGGTGTTGATGGTTTGAGTATGTGTCTTTAAACATATTCTTCCCCATTCCTCAGGTGAGATATCCTCCTGTAGGTCCAACCCTGTCTCTTACTTTCAGAGTTGTCAGCCAATATGTTATATAACTGAGTAATCAGACCTTTGAACTTTTTTTTTTTTTTGTATCAAAATTTTCCAAGGTGATGAGTGGAGGTTGGGGTGTGTGTGTGTGTGTGTGCGTGCGCGCGTGCGTGCGTGCGTGAATAAAGCTTTTAAGTTGTAAGTATTTAAAAAAGTGCTTCTATAGCACATCAAACGTAGCTGGGCACAGCGGCGTGATGGTTAACCCAACCCTGACCCTGAACAGGATAAGTGGAAGAGAATGAATGGATGGATCAAACTTAGCCCTCAACTGACATTAGATCCTGATCCTTATGTTGCAGTACCCCTCTCAAACCATGCATTAAACCCCAGATCTTTTGTTGCTGGGCTGAAACATTCATTACCCCAAATAGGTGAGAAACAAGACAGACAGCAACAGGGTATCTCCCAAACATTTATGTACTTCATGCCACACTATAACAGTATCTATCCATTATCTTCTGCTTATCCTTTTTCAGGATTGTGGGCCTGTCACAGGGCTAACACAGAGAGACAGACAACTATTCACACTCACACCTATGGGCAATTTAGAGTGACCAGTTAACCTAACCCCAGTAACTGTGGGAGGAAACCCATCAGTCACAGGGGGAACATGCAAACTCCACACACCAAGAGGTCTGGGCCAAGCTGGAATTGAACCCAGACCTTCAAGACTTTTCAACAGGTGCAGTATAACAAGCTGCTCAGCGCTAGGCCTTTTGAGGACGGCTTTTCAATTTCTATCCAGGGCAAGCGCTTTTAAGAGACATGTTTTAGTCAGATAAGAGATCAGAAACATTTGAATAATATCAGCACTTAGCAATAACTCAGGAAATAAAACAAAGACATGGTCGGCTGCTGTTAGCCTCTGTTAGTGAAACTATTTGAAGTTGGATCAGTCATTGTTGGACTTGAACACTTAGTGAATCCGATGTGAGAATGTAATCAAACTGTCAGAGGGAGAGTGTGATATTTAGGACACATGAGCCTATCTGGCATAATGTTAGCTTAGCTTTTGTTGTTGTTTAGCTGGCTCATTGTCAGCGGTCCGGAGGGTTACATGCCTAATCTGCTGACAGTAAGTAACAGTGACAATACTGGGAGTAAATAATCAAGTTTATGCACATTTTTGTGTGTTAAAGCCCTGACTTCAGTTCAGGCGATGAGGCTTGATGTGACGAGGAAGAGGATGGCGTTGTATCCAGATGCCGGTGGTGTTGTCTCTTTCCATTGCATTCTTGTTTCTTTGAAGGGGACCCCTTCAGAGATAAAACATAGGTATGGACCTTCATATCTTGAGTCTGAAGGTGCAGCCACGAATTTAAATGTCCCTCCACGGCACACAAATGCCTACGACTTCTCTTCCACCTTTGGTGTACTCGGTCTCTAGCCACATATGTAAAATGCGGGGAGATGTCTTTCCTTGCCACTGTATTCAAATATGGTGGGGGAACATGGCAGCTTCCATAAACCGGTGCCCACTCCTATGTATTTTTAATAGATTCATTATGAGTTATGACAATACATCTGTTTGTTGGAAGACATAATTACACAATCTACATTTATGGGTATAATATCCTTTTTAAAAAAAAATTAAATAACCTAAAAAAATGCTGACTATACCTTTGACGTTCTTATACTTTTATTTTAAATCGGTACATTCCTTTAACTGTTTGTCTTTTATTTTCTTTTTATATTATTGTGCTTATAGCAAATGCTGTCTGAATATTGTTAATTCTACCCCATGAACAGATATCCAAATTGCTGAATATTTGATCCTGCCTTAAGAAATACTGGATTACAGGATTTATTTAGAGCTCATTTATTCAAAGAAGCTTTAAATGAATAAGGGTCCAAGGTTCCACCATTAGGTATTAAACATTTCACCAGAGTTTGCAATTTTGTGGCCATATAGCATTATTGTCAAAGCTCCTGGACTTCCTTGTGGTCTTACCAAATAATAATAACACAGAATTTTAAAACTCTTCAAATTAATTACATTTTGTTATGCTAAAAAAAAAAAAAGAGAGACTACAATACAACCACTACTTTTCTAATGAGTGTGCATGAAGTTTAATAAGGTCATAGGGAATCGTATCTGGCAAGTTGTTTGCAAGCTGTAAGCAAAGACTGTGGTGGTGTGACCAAAAAACTTTTCAGTGCAGCATAAGGAGATTTCAAAGGCCAGCTGTGGGGACTTTTCTCCCTAAAACTCCATCAAACATTTTACTATAACTTGATGTTGAGAGGTTAATCCTGGGAGATGAGCTCCCCACCAAGCTCCACAAAAGTCTGCAGTTTCCAAGCTCAAAGGTGGTGCATGCAGTCAGGAGCACGGCCATGAGTGTGCTCATTGTTTAATTCAACATTCCTGTTATGAAAAAAAACTTAACTTGATGTGCCAACTTTGGGCTTGAACACTGTGAACTGTGAACCAGGTCTCATCACCAACTCTGACGCTGACTTTTGCTCTTTGCGGTTCATTCTAGGGTTGCAGATGCACATGTGCAAGGTGTGAGAACAGGACTTCCAGTAAGCAGTAAAAGATGGCAGAAAGGTTCAAAGTGGTCCAGAGGTGTGTACGAGAAGACACCCTTGAAGGGGGTGGTAACCAAATACAGTGTTTTTGCTTTTTATGTACAAAGTTGCAGAACTTTTTGATTGATTTTGCTTTTCTAGTTGGCATTACACAGCCAGCATTAGCTAGCATTAATGCTTTGCCATCTCTTGGTCTTCTCTAGCCTCTTTGAAAGCTGATTGCTCCATATTGCAGCACTCGTTTCCTTAGTAGAGCTATTTAGGTGCCGTTGGGCTATCGCAGGCATGATCTGTGTGTCACAGTTCACATTGGAGGAATTTTCCTCTTCTCTATGCGTGGCACCAGACAGCTGGAGGAAAACGGACTTTGAAATGGGAAGGAATCTTCAGAAATATAAAGTGATAAAGCGATAAAGTGATAAAGTGATGTTGTGTCACAGTGGTGGTGTCGTTACAGAGTTTGAGTTGTTTGCTAAGTGTTGAAATAGGTTCACCACCATTGTTTCATCATATTGTGGACATCAGTCTCAAATTAAGTCAAACTTTTGAGAGGATGAAGTTGGCTTAAATTAATTTATCTTTATGAATGATAAATATATTGAACAAAATTTTATTTTATGTTAATTCACGTTCATTTTCCAAGTGGTTGTTTCAAGTAAACATTTAGATTGTGTGAGAAACAAAAAAAAGAAAAAATACTTTTGTACCAACATTGTGCTTGGAGTCAAAGTATCAATTACATGTTGGTAAATAATTTACAAGGATATACTTTTTCCTAAAATGTAGATTACAATGATCTCATGATCTAAGGATCTGAAATTCAAGGGATGTAAAACATCCTTAGTAGCCAAATAGCTGAAAAACCGGCAAATGTATGAAAAAGGGTGGTTTTTCCTGCCACTCTTGCCCTTCAAATAACTCATCAAGGACATTTTTTCCTTTAAGAAGATAAAACTATATATTTAAAAACTTTTTGACATGTGTAACTGAAGAGCAGACTCACTGCTGCACTTTTCTGCCATGACAGGCACAAGCAAACGGGTGGTAATATGATAGACTTCAGCTTTGGTAACTGTACAGGAAAACCTACTCCCTCCCATGGACAATGCTAACTAGCAAACCACTGACAGTGCACAGGAACATGGACAGAAAGTCAATGCCTGAATTAATTTGACTCTGGTCAGGAGTAATAAAAGGCAGCAAATCAGTGGATAAGCGTGCTAATGAACAATACGATGGAGACCTTTTTTTGTTTTTTTTTTAAAGCATAAGGATCTGGAAAGGAACAAAGAGGAGCAAGGGAATGAGAAACTGAATAACTGACTGTTCAGGCCAAACATCTCTCCACTTGAAGAAGTCGGCTTTCTTCAATGTGTGAGAGAAAATAACAGACAAAAGGTGAAAGAAAGCGAGTCAAATAAATAAATAAAAGACCAAGAACAAAGAGATGGCTGGGACTGGTACGGGTTTGGCACATTCACTAGGCAAATTTACAGTCTGATAACTTCATTCATTTTTTAATGAGCCTGGGTAGCCAAACAAGAGGGGGAGGTGGAGGCAACAGGGGAAGTTTGGTGTAGGTGGCCTAGATAAGACTATTGCTGTGCTGTATGAGAGAAGTGGGGCGGCCTACAAAGGTGAAATACCCCTCCAATATCAAACCTCCTCCTCTCTGCTATCAGTAAATAGTGACACATAAGTCAGGGGATACCAGCATGAGGAAAGAAGGGCCAAAAACACAGCATAATCAATAGTACACGTTATGTAATGTGGCTTTTACATGGTTTGTGTCTGTTGCTACAAGGATCACGCCACACAAAAATCATGAATATGGAGCATGACAAAGATGGTGTTTCGCACTCATATTCCCACAACGTCACAGACTTCACCCTCTGTAGTCCAAATGACAACAGTTGCTCTAGGGAAACAACAAGATATCTTATTCAGAAAAGGTAATTACTGCCTGGGTAATGTCCCTGCAGCATTTGAGAGCTGGTTGTCTCAGTTTTTTTCCATCCACCCAGAACTAGTTGACTTTGGCCTGCTTATTTTAGGTTTTACATTATACAACACCATACCCCTAACAATTAAACACTCATCCATCTCTGGATAACGTCTACAGATAACACTGACTAACACACCTCACAAGGTAAATAATAAAGGATGGCAAGTCACAAGAAAGTTCGCTGTGTATCCCTACACAGTCTCAACAGTGTGGAGCACATACTAAGAAATGTTGTGTAAGGAGAGCGGGGCAGGGCCATAGATGGGCATCCATCCAGCAGCAAGGCTTATCTGCTCTCATGTGTGAGGAAGAACACTCCCAGAGCCCTTCAAAATGGCCCGCAGAGGTCTACTCATGCGCATGTTTCTGACTGAATTATCTGAAGCAGACTCCATGAGGGTGGCATGACGGCCCAACATCCTTTAGTGGGTCCTGTGCACACTGGCAGCTTGACTGGCATTTGCCCGAGAACACCAGAAGTGGCGGGCACTGTCTTCTCTTCACAGATGAGAGGAGATTCGCACTGAGCACATGTGACAGATGTAAAAGAGTCATGAGTCACCACGGTAAATGTTATGCTGCCTGCAACATCATCCAGCCTGACTGGTTTGACAATGTGTTAGTGATGGTCTGGGGAGGCATATCCTTGGAGGGTTGCACAGACCTCTAAATTTTTTATTTTTTTTTAATGACCTGTTATTCATTAAATCATGATCTGAATGCACTGTTGTGTCAAAAATGTTTGCTTTTCCAAGATGAGCTCTCTAAACTCTAAAGGTTCTGGATTTTCTTTTATCTATTCATTCATTTTTATTGTTATTCTCATGTATACAAGTGGAACACAGTGACACCAGTGCTGACAGGCAGGTGAGAGAGAAAGGAGAAAAAGGGAGAAAATAAAAGAAAACACAAGTACCTCATCAACTGCTGCACCTGCAAGAAAACAAATACTAAAAACAGAAAGTACCTGAAAAAATAAACACAACACAAAAAGCAAAATGGATACACAAACCAACAATCCTGATGCATTGTGTGTGTGTGTGTGAGAGAGTGTGTGAGTGAGGGAGGGAAGAAGAGAATGTGAATGTCTTTGTCTTTGTCATGATACTTGACAATGAGGTGAGAAGCCACAATAGCACTCACTGGTAGCCAGAGGCAGACAAAGAAAGACCCAGGAGACCCGGGCTGTCCGGAGCCCGTCAGGAGCACTGAAGCCCCGAAGCCACACATCCCGATGGAAACCGTGTGTGCACCCTAGAAAAGGAAGGAAGGAGTCCCTAGACAGAGTTATCGTGGCCAAAGGGCAAGAGCCACAGAGAAACGGAAGTGATGGGGAGACCACCCCAGCAGAGGCTGGCCAGCCTGGCACAAGCTGAGAACAGGGTCCCAGGTGACCGAGGTACTGTCCCTGCTCTCGGTCCCAGCTCTTGGTCCCATGTTCTTGGCAGAGGCCTGAGCACCCTGGACCACAACACCAAGGGAGCAGGGTCACACACCCCAGAACTAACAGGTAGCAGTATGGAGGGGTAATCCTTGATCTCCACAACACTATCCTAGGGGGGCCAAGGCTCAGCATGCCCCAGACCCAGTCGTATACCCCCCCCCCGGAAACAGGAGTGGGTGAAAGCCACCTCAGCAGCCTCAACCACAGCTGTCACAACTGAGTGACACACCTACTCCCCAAGGCCCTATGTAGTGATGCATCATGAGCCATAATGACTACAGTGTAATGAAGAAGGAGGGGTATAGTATTTTCTTTTTCGAACAGATATCTGGATTGTTCCAAATGTATGTTAGCTTACATGGAATAACTGAAGACTTAGACTGTGTGCCAGAGTGTGCAGGAAGGATGATGACACCACTGAGCTACGTTATGACTCATGTTAGATTAGCCAGTGATTTCAATATTTAACTTTGACTTTTGGCGTGATTTTAAATCCAACCCTTAGGGACTGATGATTTTGGTTTCCACTGACTGTTGTTACGTCATTTTGTTCTTATCAAACTACGCATTTTCAACTCGAATATTTCATCCTTCTAGATCCAATGTGTCATTTAAGTGTTCCTGTAATTTTTTGAGCAGCTTATATGTTCGTTATTGGGAAACACTTGCAACACACTGAGGCAACAAGAAAAACTGTCAAAACCAGTTGCACACAGTTCCAAGTAAATCATTACAAACTCATGCATGCCACTGTCATCTTGCCTGACTGATTTAAAGACTGTCTTCCCACAGTGCTTCACATATTGAAATGTTGAAACTAATCCAGAGTAATAAAAATTTACACTTATAGGAATAATTTACAGATCTAGTGCTCAATAATGAATTCAGATTATGCTCAGAGAGGACAGTTTTCCAGCATGGGTTCATAAATTTAAAGGCAGAAAAAATTTTGTTCAATCACATTATTTTTCTTCTTAAACTGTAAAAACTGTAACTACAAACATTCTTCCAGTTTTGTCATTTCACTTCCCTTTTGCTAACGGTATACCAAACTCTCAGGCCTCCTCTTCCCTGGTGTGTGCAATAAAAATATTTTGTAACTTGTTCAGACAACATAGTTGATTCCAGCTCACCATTAATTACCCTGTACCCACTCAAAACACATAAAGGGACATATCTGAGAAACTGATATTTTTAAAAAAAAATCCTTGGTTTACAAAGTTGACCTAGATGCTTGTGTACCTGGCATACTGCATTCTAGATTGTCGAAAGTAAAACAAAATTAGAAATGTACTCATTTCTAATCCTTTCCATTCTGGTCACTGCCAGTTAAACTCTTAACCTCTTCAGCTCTGCCACTTCCAGCTCGGTCTCCTGCCTCCAAACCGTACATCATTGCATCTTTCATCCATCTTGCAAACCTTCCCTTTCACGCTATCGTTCAGTCACAAATCACTGTTGACACTCATATCCATCCACTCCACCCTGCCTACACTCTCTTCTTCACCTCCACTGTGCACTGTCCAGTGCTTTGAATGGTTGACCCCAGGTGTTTGAACTCATCCACCCTCACTACCTCTACCACTCTACACCTGCCCCCCCTCTCATTTACACACATGTATTCTGTCTTGCTTCTACTGAATTTTATTCCTCTTATTTCCAGTGCATACCTCCACCTCTCCAGGCTCTTTTCCATCTGCTCTGTACTTGCATGACAGATCATAATGTCATCTGTGAACATCATAGTCAATGGACACTGTCAATCTGTCCATCATCAGTGCAAACAAGAAGAGGCCCAGAGCTGAACCCTGTTACCACTGTATAATCCCATACATCTTATTTCATAGTGGGTAAAATAAAATATCCTTGAGACTTTCAACTAGTCGATCATATCACTGACAAAGAGTTTGGAGATGCAGGTGGCAGAGTTGAAGATGCTAAGATTTTTATTGTGAGTGACAAGATTAGAAATGAGGGATTATTGGACAAATATATCCACAGGCAGGCAGGAGGAAAAGACGAAGACCACATAGGAGGTTCATGGATGTAGTGAAGAGGGACATGCAGAGGGTTGGTGCTAGGGATAGAATGAGATGCAGGCAGATGATCTGCTGTGGCAACCCCTGAAGGGAGAAGCAGAAAGAAGAACATGAAGAAGTAAAATATATGGATCTTCTTTGTCTGTACCATTCACAAAAAAAGCAGACTTTGCAAAAACAGAAGTGTTGGGTTGACAAGCACTTCCATAAACAAGCAACACAGCTGAACCAGTCTTACTGAAATTTTATTAATCAAAATGAATAATATTCTGTGGAATATCGTTTTGCAGCAGACAGATTACTGCAGTGAGAACACACCAAATGCACGGTCATCATTATTCAGCCTGACCATGACAGGAATAGTGAGCTAATGAAATGCAAACAGCTGTTGAGTCCAGCGTGTGAGTGGATTGTCTTAATGTCACAACAGTTTGTAATGAACTGCAGCGTAATCGCTGGAGATAGTTTGGTTCAGCAGGAGCATGACCCTGCATTTAACAGGGATTATCCCATGATCTCATTAAAGTTGGAGCTGCTGTGCGTGGGCTTATCGCACATAAGGCAGCATCACGGTGATGTGGAGCAACAGGATACTTTCTCTGTTTATAATCAGTGCAAAGTTATGTGTTAAGAGTATCAAACTTTTTCACAGTTCCTCTATTACTTAATATGGAGCCTGGGGGAAGCCTGGGGGAAGCCGTAGTACAACATAAAATTTGAGACTCCTGTTTTCCAAGCTCCCAAAGAAATACCAGCAACAATTGTTTTGGCCATTTTACAAGTTTTATTAAGATTTTGACTTCATAATCAGGATTTGGGCTTATTCAGGTAACTTCAGGGTTAACCCTGGGTTTTCTGTATTACAAAGATGGTTCATTTGCCTGTACATCCCCGTGGTAACTTATGCTGTTGACCTATTGTGCTCTGGAGCACAATCACTGCCTACTGAACAGTCACTTCTCTGGAAAAGAGTGCCACCATTCCTGGAAGATCCCTCGGATCTTTGCGCAAAGCTCTCTGGTTGCAAACAATTGTACAGTGTTATTGTTGTATAAGCATTCATACATGATCCTAAACTAGGACACCTGTACTTGTAGCCCTTAAATGAAATTTGCACATACACTAGTGTGCATGTGCAAAACTGTCTTACACCTAAATATTAATTTAATGCAATCCATCACATTCTCCCATATTTTAATGACACAGACTACTGTACTGCTACTACTGTAATACTGTATTTTATGTTTAATCTGTTCATAATTTTCTAATATTATTTTATCTTCCTTTATAAAATCAGCCACTTTGCTGCCAGTAGACCTGTCCATGTGTATGATTGGTCAGATTGGTCATAGCTAGACTGAGAAGCCCTGGGTTGAGATTTTGAGTCGATAAGGACCTTCGTGTAACCGGTTATCATGATTGCCAAAGTTAGATTAAGAGATGGGAGATAATGGATAGATAGCCTGGTTTGTTGAACATTGCTTTGTAATATAGGTCACAGGATGGGCTGGTGTAAAACAGCAAAAAAAAAAAAGCAGCTAAAGCAGTGCACCGCCAGGCCTGAGCTGTTGCATTATTAGTAAAACTGAAGTTTACATCCTGCACACAAAAAAGAGTAGGAGATGAGTTTGCTTGCTGGCTGGAGATGCAAAGATGAGAACCTGTGGGAGCTGGTGGGAAGCAAGCCTTTAAGTAAGTGCACGCCTGGTGATTGAAGCCAGTCAGCTCCCTGGAACAATCTACACACACACACACACACACACACACACACAGAGAGAGAGAATTGCTCACCTAACCCAACAACCAAACTCACCCACATCCCATCACACCACAGGAGAGATAAACATATGCATCACAGCGGAAATTGGAGACCAAGCCTGTATGTTCAAACAACCCCAGGTCTTAACAAGGCTACTTCGATTGTATGTACCAAAACCACGCACCTATTGGGCATTAACACACTGAGAGGAGAGAACGAGCGCACAGTAGGAGGTGATTTTTGAAGCTTCATTTCGTGGCCATAGAAATCTGAGTTTCAGTTTGTGTTTATTTGCTTTTCCTCATGAGAAACTAAATACAGACGTTCCACTTCATGAATATTTGTATTTTCTCCCTTTGTTTATTGGCAGAGAGCACATTTTCTGGCTAGAAGCATCGTCCCCATGGAATTACATGTGAAAACACTGCCGTTGATGTAGGAGCCAAAATACTTTATTGTCCAAAGTGTTTTGGCTACAACTAGGGCAGCAAAACTTCCTATTTATAGAACGCTTTTGTCATTATTTTGTTACATTGTCTTAATATTTCACAAAATAAACAATATATAGTACTTTATTAGAATATTATTTTAATTTAGGGTCAACTTACAGATTAAATAATACGCTCACTCACTGCCTGGGGAAATCAGCATTTAAAACAAGTTTATGGGTGATAAGAGATTTTTAAAATGTTGTGCAATATAGTTCTTGATAACCCTCATGAACTCCACAGGCCAAAAGGTCAAGTAAGAAAGTTGTTCTTTATACCACAAGTGTTGGTGGAGGCTCAACCTCTTCTAATAATGTATGGATAAAATGTACAGTAGAGTTTTTGGAGAGCAGACATAATATTGTTTGTGTACAGGGTGAATAAAAGAGGTCCAAGAATGGATCCCTGTGGAACACCTGTATAAATACCAGGTCTACTTGCTTGAAACCTTTGGAGAGTTCTATCAGAAAGGTAATCATGAAACCATTTAAAGGATTGTTCATCTAAAACAACTGAGAAAATATTTTAGAAACTAAATTTACATGATTTCCCGAACTCATATGCATTTCCAGAGATGTTTGCAAGAGAAGAGAAATAGAAATCAGATTTAGATTTTTTTAATGAGTCTATACAATAATTTTGGGTTTGTCTAAAACTTTGACAAATAGATGAAGAATTGCCAACATCCAGGTTACACCTCTAGCAATAACAGCTCTGGGAATGAATGAGGAAAACTGAAGCTTGGAATGTTGTTTTATTCTAAAACATCTGGAGGCTGCATGTTGATCAGGTATATTGCTAAATTATGCAGAAAAGATTAAGTTTGATCGGGATTGTAAATGGTTTCATTTAGTTTCAGGTCAGAATCTGCAGATCAGTTAAAGGTGTTATTCATTAAAATATTTAATATTCTTTTTCTCTATTAAACATGGGCAGTTGTTAGCCTGGAGACTGTGAATTTTTCTGACACATGCTATTGAGCAATGGTCACTGATATCTTTAGAAAAAAATTACAGCAGTGGGGGTACTTGAATGAATTCTTTATTAAAATCAGATCATTTAAAGTATATTGTTAAATTCCAGATGTGTCAGTGAAGTGACCATCTCAAGAACTGCCTTTTTTTTCTTTTTATAAAATCACACCGAAGAATGAAGGCAGGAAATTGCAGAGGAAATTTTCTGTCGAAATGTTTATACATTTTGAAAAATGCTAAGTGGAGAGCTTCCTGAACGCTGTCTTTGAACTGACGGCATCCAGATTCTCCACATGTGAGTATGACAGTCTTCACTACAGAAGCAGATATGAAATGAATATGGTATTCATGTTATGTTTCTGCGTTATCACTGAAGCAGTGCTTTGACAAGTAACATGGCAGGAAACAACAGGAATGTAAACAGATTCGTGAAGGCAGTGCTCCACCGCATTTAGTTGGATCTCTATACTGTGATCTGAAGGAACCATGGGTTGCCAAAGTGATGCTGGGCAAAAATTAGCCAAGTTACCACATTACAAGGGTCATTTAAACCAAAACTGTATACATTATGTTGTGACTGTTTTATGTTTTAATTTATTTATTCTTCCAAGCAACAGTTCACCCCCAAATCATGTATTTGTGGTCACCATGAAAGACAAAGCTCTTCTATTTCGTCTGGATAATCAGTCTATACTGTCACTGAACTTTGAGGACTAGGTACAGGAATACAATTCACACTGCACAGGGACAGTGATACCATCAGGTATTTTGTGTTTTTCACAGTCAGACAGCAGCTCTTAGTCTGTTTATAGTATGACCTCAGACCCCTTAATTTTCATGGTCCTGGGCTGGTGGCCCGGTGTTTTGAGTTCTTTTACTATAGTTCTGTTGTTTTTTTGTTTTTTTTAAAAATTCTGGTTGTGATTGTAGTTATGTACAGTCAGGTTTTCATGTGTTAAGTCTGCGTGTGCGTCCTTGTACTTTGTGTGTAGTTTTGCTTCCTCTGTGTTATTAGTTTCATTTGTTTTACCTGTTGTTCCCTGTTTTTTCCACTTGCCCTAATTACCTTTATGTGTATTTTAAGCCCTCAGTTTTCTTCTGTTCATTGTTTCGTCATAGTCTGTGATACCTACCTGCTGTGTGTGTGCACTCCCTCCCTTTCAGTTCCTAGTGTGTAATGTTTTGGATTTTGTTCAGTTTTGGATTCAAGGATTCTATGTTTTGTATTTTGGACACTAAAAACATCCAGCATCAAAACTACTAAACGTCAGCTTTGTCTCCTGCGTCCTGCTATTGGGTCCACCCCTGCCAGCCACACAGCCTAACTGTGACGTTAATACAATGGAATTGCAAGTAGCTTTTAAATAAATTCCTGTATACGTTGTCTTCGCTCATTATAAAGCTATATAATTACCAGCCAAACTCGTGCTAAACACCCTGTTGTAAAGGGGCCCCACACTCAGTAAAGGCTGGTCTTGTTTGCCACCCTGACTGAATAAAATGAAGTGAAAGTGTAATTGCTGTCCTTGCCTAGAGGTCAGATTCACCCTGGGTGTTAATCACACAGAAATAGTACATCAGATCTATTAACCTACTGATCTACTGATGTGCATTTAGATATCTTAAAAGTGATTATCCTCTCTTCTCACAGAGGTCACACATTATGGATGACTGCGTAGTTCCGGTGTCCTTAATGAATGCCACCCACTTGCTGCACTTGATTATGCAACAAGATGTACCACTTGTCAGATGCCCATGGAGAAAAAAGTGTGACATGCTGACTGTGGCCGATTCTTTATGGTCATTATGCACTGACCATAAAGATTTGGCCTTGATTTGCCTTTTCTCACCTTACACATTCAATAAAATCCCAATTGGTACACCACAATATGCTCTCACGGTCTCATCCATTTAAATAGCACTCAGACCAGTGTGACTAATGCAAATCTATTATGACATTCGAGTTTTCTGACCTTCACAACCACTCATGTTGCAGACTCAGTGATCAGGCCGTGTGTTAAAGTCTCATCATATTATGAAGGCATGTGTTGAAGGAGGCAAACAAATAAGTGTGGCCACATGTGTACTGCATGATGGCACCCAGCAGGACTTTTCCTCTCACCCAGCTGTCACAACACTAAGTGAGATGAAAAGGGAGCATCTGTGGGGTAACAAGAAAATAGGAAGTTGGCCTGAAATAGCAACAGGGGATGAAGGTGATCACTGCAAATTATTTATATACAGCAATGGAGATGGAAACTCTCTGTTTTTATTCATAGACTGAGTTTAGGTATTATGTAGGGTGTGCAGAAAAAGAACTGCAATAATAAACCTTTCCAATTTCTAGCGATTTAAACTTGACATCTGAAAGGTGGTTTTTTTGCTAGTCTTTCTAAATAAATGAACCACATGAGCCAAACTATAGGGCATGGATGGTGGACAGCTTTTTGTTACCCTTTCTCTAACTGTTAGCATCCTGCTAATACAGGAGAGCAAGTAGATGTTTTGGCGTTTTGCTGTTCTGGAGCGTTCAGGTGAGTTTTAACACAATGCTACCCAACGACAGACCATGCAATGCTGAGAAAAACTACAAGGTTAATTTTCCATTCTACAGGCCTTAGCATGCTCAAGTTCATGACAGCACAGCTGGAAAAAATTTGAACACGTATATCTTGTTTGGAAGGGTTGTCAGGCAATAGTGTCTTCTCTTTAAAACCAACATGACAACACAAATCTGTGTCTGAATAAACCACAAGAATTCGGAACGTTATCTTGTGGACTGATAAAATCAAAGTGGAGATGCTTGGCAATAATACGCACGCCATGTTTTGGAAGAACCAAACACAGCATACCAGTACAACGACCTCATACTAACTAACAAGCATGGTGGTGGAGGGGTGGTGATTTGGACTTGTTTTGCAGCCAGAGGACCGGGCACCTTACAGTCACTTAGTCGATCATGAACTCTTCTGTGTACCAAAGTATTCTAGAATCAAATGTGAAGCCATCTGGTCGTGCAACAGGACAATTATCCCTAACACAGCAGAAAACCTATAACCTATATAATGAAGGTGTTGCAATGGCTCAGTTAAAGTCAAGACTTAAATCAGACTGAAATGCTGTGGTGGGACCTGAACCCTCGGGGGTTGACAGACGCGACCAAAGTATATCACTGATTTGAGATGACGTAGCAGGATGCTGCATCACTGAGGCAATGGTCATACGTGAGTCAACCATGCGGACTTCAAACTACAAATCAATTTTAAAATTGTGTTGATAGGGCAAGCAAAACCAGAGTTATGATCAATAATTTACGCCATGCTTTTTCCTGCGTGTTTCGTGCAGGAAGCAATGGTAAAAACAGCATATTCTTCCCCCTGCCCCCCCGGGGTGTGGGTGCCTTGGGGTTCCTGGGTGGGGCTGGATGTTCTGACGTGGGAGTTGACCTGCTCCCCTGGGGGTTGTGGCGCGGGGCTGCGTTGGCTTCTTTGGCGTGGGGGGGACTCTGTGGGGGTCGGGTGGTCCTCTGGTGCCCGGTGCTCTGGAGCCCTGCCGTCGGCCTGTATGGGGGGCTGGCTGCTGGAGGGGGGGCTGGCTTCTCATCGCCTCGGGTTCCCTGGGGCCCTTGCTCCTCGGCTGGAGGGGGCTCCGTCTAAGGCCTCCCTCTCCCATCTGCTGGGGTAGGGGTGCGGTTGTCTTTGGAATGAGTGGCGGCGGGTGTTCATAGGTCGTAGTGGGCTGCTGGTGGCCTGGGCTTCCTGGGGCTTTCGTGCCCGCCTCTAGCTTCTGGTGGGCGGAGCTATGTCATTCTGCCCTCATTGGTAAGTACATTTCATGACAGAAAACGCTATTGTAATCACAACACAAAATGGTTGGTTTGTGTAACCATGCTTCTGCTTCTTTTCTTTTTATTTTATTTTATTTTATTTATTTTTTGTTTTGCCCACACAATCTTAATTTTGCAAATTTTGACAGCATCTTTTATGTTTTATAAAGTGATGAGTTATTTGGTTTACTCACTGGTGCTAATTTTTTTTTCTCTTTTCCCCTCTTTCTTTCTCCCCTTTTCTTTCCTAAGCCTGTCAGGTCTGGTTTCGTAGATGTTAAATTGAACTCAGTGTCACAATATGTTAAAAATAACACCAATAAAATAAAGGAGACACACTAACAAGAGGAGCCTATAGAGAACCTATAAAGCTGATCTTGAAATAGTAAATATGTTTGGCATAACAATGCATTCAGATCACTGTTCTGTTTGCAAGATCTGCCGGACATGACAGGCTTTAAAAAAAAAAAACCCCAGCATATTCGCAAGCAGGAAGTGCTTGCGAATAATAAAAAAAAAACATAAAAGAATTTATGAAAAATGCACCACATCAACCAATCAGAAAATTATCCTGCAACTTGTTGCAAATTGGTTGCTGAGGAACAGGTGAAAAGGTGGTGAAAGACAGACAATATTGATGGTGAGTTTTGCCTGTGTTGGGCCCCTCAGTCTGTGGTGGACAGGAACTGTTTTTTTTGGAGCAGCACAAACAATCTGTGTGGCATCTAATTGTGACACCTGATTGTTCCATAAATAGTTGCACAAAAAAAACACCTGTGGCATTGCCTGCATTTTAATGTAGTATATATTTATATCTTTGTTGCTTGCTAGATATTTACATAAGTTTTTAGAATTTACAACTTATATTTGTGTGGATTTCACAGTAAAAAAAAATCTAACTTCTTTTCCACTTGGATCTTATGTTTTTGTGTGATTTTTAGGTCCAATGTGTTAATACAGTAAGTCAAAATGAAAGAATAATTGTGCAGTCACACACATGCGATAGTGCTGAAAAAAATGATACCAAACAAGGTGAGGTAAACAGTTTTTAAGGTAAAATCAAAAGTAGTCAAAGGGTTAAGAGAGCAGTGCTTAAATGAATGTCTGCAAACCTCAATGAACTGAAGCAACACTCTAAAGAAGAGTGGGGTAAAATTCCTCCTCAGTGATGCGAGACACTGATTAAGTGATACAGAAAACAAGTACTTCAAGTTACTGGTGCTTAAGGTGGTTCTACAAGCTGGTGAATCATGGGGCGTGCTTAGTTTTCACACGAACGTAACAAGCCCGTGAAAACTTTCTTCTTGACATGACTGTCTGTCTGTTTTTAAGATTTATGGTTTGTAATTGGTGGGCAACACCAATGCAAACACACAGCAGTTAACTCGGTATTTTTAGTTGAGCAAGAATAAAGGATTAAGGAGTGGTAGTTTTCCTCTAATCCTGGCTAATGCAACTCTGTCTACTCTGACCTTTTTTTTTTTATTTACACTCAAGCGCTTGCATTTTCAGCATTAACTGAAACAGTTTTATATTTGCCATGCGCTGTTAACAGTGAAAGCACACTATTTAATTTAGCTCCTCATGAGATCTCTGTTGTTGGCTTAATTAGCTTGCTAGCTATAGCTGGAAAAAAATTCTAAAGACAAATCTAATTTCAGGTAGCAAAATTACTGGCTACCAAAATGATAATATTGTTTTGCCTTACTCTATTAGAAAAGGAACTGCTGTTTAAAAAATGACAGCCATTACTGCTGGAAACCCTGCTTGACGGGTGCGGCGAGAATGGGAACAGGAAAAAATGCCAAAAAACAGGAGAACCTATCGTACAACTGAGGGGCAGCAGCTCCTCATGCTTCACAATTATGACATAACAAAACAGACTGCTGTTCAGTGTTTCACGGGTTTGTCACTGGTTTCTCTGGTAAATAAAGTAATCCATTTATCACTGGTTATCGCTTGCTAAATTAGAATATCTGTCCTGTACCTGACTGCTTAAAAAACATGGTCCTAAACCCACTTTTCAGATTTGTGTGAAAGATTTCTTTTATTATTCCATTTTTTTTTAAAATTTATTTATTTTTATTGAGTCTGACTGTGTTAGTGAGACTGGCAGTTTAGGAGTCGATTATTTTAATTGATTTTTTTGGCAGGCACGTGCTACACTGGGGTCACTAAGAGCCCACTGTGGACTGCAGATGTTATATTTACAAGTCCAGCTCTATTCCGAGTTCTGTGTGGTCAAGCTCCTCCTTTTTTTTTTCTTTCCCAGAGCTCCAAGAAGAAAGACTTGGCAGAAGAAATGTCACATTTTCCTGCTGAGGATTTGTAAGAGAGGTGAGAAGTTAGTGCGTTGCTCACATTTCCACAGAGGGTGAAATTCCAGTGCTGATTGAAACGGTACACTGCAGCTTGGCAGTTGATCCTCACTTAGATGATATTTCATTACCATCACCCACCATCGAATAACATGTTAATTAGTGAGCCGTGGAGGAGCTGGGAGAAGAATTTTATCACATTTGGACACAGACAGGCTACTGGTTTTGTCTTTCTTCCAGTGGTTATACTTACACTAACCGGCACACAGACAGTAGAGAAGGGTTTCAGGTCTCTCT
Source organism: Pterophyllum scalare (assembly GCA_024447675.2). Classification (NCBI taxonomy): domain Eukaryota; kingdom Metazoa; phylum Chordata; class Actinopteri; order Cichliformes; family Cichlidae; genus Pterophyllum; species Pterophyllum scalare. Next base: position 13,642 of record JAMQGT020011507.1, on the reverse strand, counting down.
CACCATACCCCCTCTGGATCCATTTGTAACATTAGCTCAAGAGATAATGTTGCAATGTTAATGTATAACATATTGATGTAAAAAGGTGATAATTCAGTATATTCAGGCTGAGAATCCGGACTTGGGCTCTGCACTACAAAGTCAGTTCATCATACCCAGATATCTTTCCATTATATAGATTCACTTACTGGCAAGAATAAGCAGTCATGCAAAGGCGGATTATCAACTCTGAGTCCTCTGCCAGCAGAGCAACTAATTTTACAAATAAATAGATATTATAATAATAAAAAAGATTAAGATGTTAAAAACACAGTACAGACCAAAATCAGCGTTAGCTGCTGCGGGCAAAGCAGCAGTATGAGTGCATGTGAAAGGAAAAATGTTACACGGTAGTTAAGGACTAAAAGACAGACATCGTGGTTTGGCCAGACGTCTTGTGGTTTGTTCAGATGTAACTTTGCAAACCTAGTTCGTGTCGTCATCATCTTTTTTAGAGAGAAGAGCTTCTTGGCGGCTGCATCAAGTGGTCTCACGTCTGTCCAGTTGTTTCTAATTGTACTGTACTTAACTTTAACATTCAACATGCTAACTAACATGTTAGCATGTTGAATGCTAACTCTGCTAAGTAGTGCTTGGGTTTTTCCTCTGAGCACTGCACGGTCTGGGCTTGGGATTGATTTGCTAGGAAGCCTTTATTGGGATGATTGGTAGCTGTGTTGAATGCTTCCCACTTGCGTTCTCACTGTAGAATGACGGACTTTTAATTGTTTACAAATGGCCTTATACTCTTTCCAGATTGATGGGTGCCAACAATTGCTTCTTTACAGATCACGGTGCGACGGCTCCTTCCTCAGTATTGTGTTACACACACAAACTGCCCAAACTTCTGCTTTAATAGAGGTGCTCCCACTTCCCAGTTCATCAATTGCATTTTGATTAGTCACACACAGCTGCTATGGAAGCGGTAGGCGTGTACTTGTTTGTTCATGCACTGCTTCTGCATTTCGGCTTAAATTTTGCTTAAATACATGATGACACGGTGTATTATACCATGTGTTATAGTTCACCCGATGTTTTCTATTTACCTAATTATATAAACTTGAGAAGTGAAGAGGGTGCTCCTTTCTCTTTTGCTTTTGTTTCTCATTATTCAGGATGATGTGGTTGTTTGTTGGCTTTTTGAGTTCAAAACAGAGCAAAAGGTAGCAAAGCACATCGAATTTAGGTACACATGCAGTTAAGAATTTGTAAATCACAGATTAAATAGCAGTCTGATGAGCAGTTTGGATTAAAAGACTTATTTCTCCTCAGAAAGTCCCCCTTCACGGAGGCCAGACAGTCTCATTTTGAGATTACAGTTTTGTAGCTGTTTGTAGGCTCCCTACGTAGCATTGGAAAGCTTCCGTCTGAAGTCTTGCGGAGTTCAAGAAAGGACCTCAGTCACTTCTTGCACACTTTTCTCTTGCAACACGTCACACACTGTATGATACGCAGGAACTTTTTGCTGATAATGACTCACTTGACTTTCTTAGTATCTGAACCACAAAGCTCACTAGAGCTGCGTTTCTGCAGTTATGATATCAGCTGTCATGTTGCCAGCTTATGTTGCATGCATGAACAACAAGCAACAATAACATTATTATTAAATAATAAAAAATATACACACAAAGCAAAAGACACATGTAAGTTGTAAATATATATTTATTTCACTATTATAAATGCCCACTTCCAAAACAGAATGACAATAGCACAAACTCCTTGGATGGCCCAACAAGTTATTGGCATAAGGCTTGTTTTCCTTAAATTAATTACAACCTTTCTGGCTTCTTTTGCTTAGAGTCATATATTTTCAGTGTGTCAAATAAATTATTATTGTTAGTTGACATTTTTGTATATAACTACTTTTTACCATTCTCCTAGGCCACCCCAGGTCCCACTATAGTCCTTTCTCTTGGCAGGTTCTTCTCTTTGTTGGGCTCGAGGATAATTTCTGCCTGGCATTGTGCGTTATCCACTGTAACATCGCCCACAAGACGAGGCTGCCTACTGTGCGTTTTAAGCATTAGCACTCTACACTGTGAACAAAAACAAATACACACACACAAGGGGATTTTTCTTTTCACAATACATTTCATTTTGAAAAAGGAGCTCTATTCTTCTCTATTGCTATATTATCAGGGCATCACGAGGGGAAAAGAGCTTTTGGTTAGAAAGCACAAATTTAGGAGTCAGTTATGACTCATTTTGCACAAGCTTTCAGGGTTAACAAAAAAAAAAACAACACATCTTGGGATGACGTACATATGTAAGACTTGAAGAGCTGGATGTAAAAACAGAAATAATCACTGCCAGCCTCAGCATCCGTCTCTTGGTCGTGCCCTTCGTTCCTGCATGCTTGTGCCCCAGTTCAGATCAATAAACAGGTCAGTGCTATAGGCATCATGTCTGGCATAGTCCAGTGCATGGTGTGACTGTCTGTCTGTGTGTGTGTGTGTGTGTGTGTGTTTGTGCCCACAGGGGGGGATTCTTCCCAGTCCAACAGGATGAGATGGAGGCGGCTGCATCGTCTCAGCAAGCCGCTGTGATGCAGAGGCTGCCAGTCTGTCAGACATCACACGACGCACTGGACAGCAGCACTGTCCCGTGTGTCGGGGTGCGTGTCCTTTATGTGCGCCTTACACTCCTCACATTTCCTCCCCCTGCCTGCTGGCTTGTCCTTTCTGCTTCCTGCTGAGACGAGCACCATTTTGATAGCAATTCACCTCTATTTTTCCACCCTTGCAGATTTCTGTGGGTGACATAAAAAAGGCGACCTGCACACACTTACCTAATGCTCTATAAAAAAAACCCAGCAGCACCAAGCACAGAAGCCTTGCACATATGTCGCAACCACCACGAAGTGTTTGTCCTTTAAAATCTATTATGCTGAACTTGGTTATGCCACATACGAAACAGAGATGCAAATCCTTCTAGGGCTCCATTTCCTAGTTAGACTGCTGAACAATGGGATAAAGAAATTTTATATTCTTCTGAAACTGGAGATATATGTGTGCTTTGTGGCTTACTCCGAGAGAGGTAATTCTGCGTGTGAGGCTAAAGGAGAGGGGAAGGGAAAACGGAAAGGGCAAGAGGGCAGAAAGGGTTGCGAGAGGGGAAAGGTTACTTCTTGAAGGAAGCACGGACAGTGCGGCCCTTGAGCGGCTGGGGTGGGCGGTAGTTGTCCACCATGCAGCACTTGGCCTCGCCGTCAGCTGAGAAGAGCAGGGAACGGAATTTGGCCATCTGTGAAAAAGGAGAAGACGGTCGTAGCTTTAATCATTTCTGCTGTGACTGTCACTCACTAGTCCCCCCCCCCGGGGGGAACTGGGGAACTGAGCTTAGCAGTATGCTACTGTCCATTCTTGCTACGAGTTAAATGACATGAGAAGTTTTACTGCCATGTCTGCAAGGACATAATACGATGCTATAGCCAGCTGTTGTCAGTCTGGAAGCTTAGCATAAAGATCAGAACCCGGAGGTAACAGTATAGCTGCAGTCGTGTGCAAAGTACACAAAATTCCCCATCTGAGCACGTCTAATGCTTAATAATTAAAATGTTATTCTTTTTGCATAAAGAAAGGATAAAAACTACTGAACAGGTTTTGCTAACAGTTTTGTGTCTTTGCACTGCACATACACGCAGCCCAGGAATGGGCACTGAATTTTCCCAAGGGGCCACATGAGAAACTGGGATGATTGTGAGGGCTGCACCAATGTGTTTCTCATGTGGCCCTTGAGGAAAATTACTTGCCCATCCCTGGTCTAAGCTAAGTTAACGGGCTGCAGGCATTAGCTTCATGCAGTATACACTCAAGAGAAGCATCGTTAGTCTCAGCTCTTGACAGAAATGTTTTGCATGAACATGTTGCTGATGAAATACAGTGTTCATTAGAACACAGTGTGTTTCAATTCGCTAGTATGGGTGTACCCTCTCATAATTAGCTGATAAATAATCAGATCTTTGTTAATATCTGCAGAAATCTGAAGGTTACATCCACACATCTCATATGTTTACCCCTGAGATACAGTCTCACCACCATGATGTGACAATTTGATCATGAAGACTTCATTTTCTCATGGACTGAAGGCTGCATGTACAGGGACACAACAGCCCCAAGGCTGTTAGCTTAGATTAATGAGTGCTTAAGAGGCAAATATCCAGCTCAGTGATAGCAATAAGATGTAATTTTACGAGTAACACAAATGCAGGTAAGATGTGTTCACTTAACTGGTTGAATTTACAAACTCTGTACAGCTATAATTTTTCACCTACACAATGCCATGCATGCGTGGGATGCAGAATTCCTGTTAGCCCACACAGATATACACACAGTGACTGAAAATGCTGAACTCTTGCTCGGTTGGCCAAGCGGCTGCTGTATTGTGTTTCTTTCTGCTACAGAGGTTTTTTTCTTCTCTTTTCAGCCCTCCAGGTAATCTGAACAATTAAGCCCTTGATTTAGATCATAGTGCAAGAGAAGATTTGCAGACAGGGCTATTCTAGACTGTGGGCGCAAAGCCAATTCCTCTGCTGTCTCTGAATGGGCTCTGTTTGCGGCGAGCATACCTGCTCTAGAGCTGACGCTGATTGGGTTTTTGCAGACAATCCAGGTAACGCTCTCATACAGAGGTGGTGTGGTCAGTGAGCCCTCATAAGTCCAGTACTCTAGATGGGCAGGGAGCAAAGTAGAAGGGTCGAAATTTGCAAAAGAGGTCTGCTTGCCCTTTAAACAGCACAGGGAGAGAAGAACATTGTGAGTATGTGTGTAAATATCAGAAACGAAGAAAATTTTGTTTTCATAGAAACATACTTTGAACTGGATGACATGAAATGTGTCAAGAAGCTTTTGGAGATGGGCATTTTTAGCACCAATCTGAAAAACAACAACAATGCACAGCAGTTAGCTGCATATCATGTTTTGATGTAATACTGAATTTAAAGATGCTTCAACCATTTCTGCTCACCTTCAGGAAAACTCCGACAACAGCGAGCCCATCGGGCTTGTTAACAGCCTCGCTGAAACTTTGATATTTGGTGTTCCAGTGCACCAGATGAAGCTAGAAATAACAAAAAAAAATTACATTTAAAAATAATTTCCTTACAAACTTCAGAGCAAATTACATATGCTATAAGGCAGTGGTTTTCAAAATGGGGTCCACTGTCCGCTAGAGGTCTGCAAAGTAAGAAATAAACTACTACCACTACTACTAATAATAATATTGTGTTACATTCTTAAAAAGTGCATCTCTGCTATTTATTTTTGTGCCAGCTGAAACACAGATACAAATGAGACACATCATGCCACTCTGCCATACAGGGATTCACTTCTCTCAGGGTCCAACAAGCTTCTCCTGTTGCTTCATAGTTTGGTTTACTAGCCAGCTACCTAGCTGGTGACCATGGAAAACTATTTGACTCAGACTCACTGTCAAGGGATGCTAAACCAAACCACCTAATTCATGGATTTTAGGGTCTTGGAGTACTTTTTTTTCTAATTCAAGGGGTCTCTGAAGGCTAAACTCCTACTGTAAGGCGTTCACTGGATTAGACCTTTAAAAATCTGCTATTAAAATTCTGTTTAGGGAGCACAATCACACGCTTCTCTGGGATTAAGCAATGGCTGGGTTAGCAAACAGCAGATAAGTAAAAATGCAAATATTTCTGGGAAAACACAATAAACTGCACACACACACACACACACACACACACACACACACACACACACACACACACTGGCACATATAATGGGAAAAGAAGCCAGTTCCCTAATTGCTCCTACAGTAGTTTCCTCTGAAGAGGCCTTTGTTCTAGCCATTATGATCCATTATAATTCAACCAGTGAGATTTTTTTTTCAGACTAGCATTGCCACTGAGAAATTTTAATGGCCTTTAATTTTTTTTCTCTTTGTTACTGTACATCAACATTAATCAGTCATAAACCTCAGTTGGCTCAGTATTATCATAATGATCCAGAGCATCCCTACCTCAGCAGGATATTTGGTGCCTGCAACAGTATGCTCAGAGCCCTCATGATCAGAAGCTCCCCAGTGGAAATGGAACTGCTTGAGCCTGAATTTCCCTGAGACTGGCCCATCTGTCAGTGCTACAGGAAAAAAAAATCTCATCACTTTAGCTCACACAGAACATGGATAAAACGGCTTTCAGCCATCTTGAGACTTGACTGTGCAGCACTGATACAAAACAATGTATCCGACTTGCAAGAAAATACTGCAAAAGAAATAGTTCTAATATTTCAGAGCAAAAGGAAATGGAATAATATGTGATGCACACATGTGCACACTATGACTGTGACACTTCCATGGAAGCAGTCTCAGTTCCTGATGAGTAAACCATGTTCAAACTGAGGGTTATATTCAGTTCAGAATAATATCCAGGTATTGTGAACATCAGACCCGCTTCTACTGTTGCATAATGTATCTATTTAAAGTATACAAAGTAGTTCAAACAGTAGCAGATAATTCTGTATATTGTTTCTGGTGCAACATCGCACACACACTCACCGGCCTCCCAAAACAGGATATACAGTATTTTTTTGGCAGCTGTTGGCCTCTAATGACAAAAAAAGTCATCTGTGGCTGCACAAAAAATGAAGAAGCACTCGTAATTTTCCACGGTGCACATGTGAAGTATGACTTGAATGTGGACAGGCACATTTTTTCTTTATTTTAAACTACTGGCTGTAAAATAGGTGCAGTGAAATTCCAAGAACACACAATGAACCATTAGATCAAGCCAGTTCTTGGAAAAGGTGCTTTTTGTTTCTTTTGTGTGACCCCTATGAGACCTGCTAAAGAAAAACATATGCATAAATAAATAAAACAATCATCAATCTGAAATCCAGAATAGTCCTAAAAAAATAAAAGGAGGACACTTTTCTTTCTCATTTGAAAAGTTAAATATGACCAGAATGACTGCAAGGCAGAATAAATAAATACATAAATAATTTGTGCAACCCAGGTTTCACTGAAAGGGAAATTTATTAGCGTTGCTTTCATAGTAACTGGTTCCTGTGCACACTTGGGAACATTAATTGTTAACCAAGCCCGTGTGTGAGTAACCTTCCCTTTTGTGCTTTTGACCTCACGGTCAGCAGAAAAGCGTTTGCGTGGGAAAGTTTAAGCAAGGGTTGTATTGCCAATTCAATTACGATCTGCATGCTCCGTGCCTGCCTTTTAAATCAGCTGCTTGCTCTTTGCCCCTCCTTAAGAAAATGTATTTAATGTACAACCAACATATAGTATTTGTCAAAACGAGACAAAATCGGTGCCACCGCTAATGCCAAAGCCTTGTGGCACCAGGGAAACCGGGGCGCACAACTCATCCATCTGTATTAAGATAAGCACAGTATCAATATGTTTCTGGTCTAAAGCTTGTGTCTGTGGGAGCTACAGTGTAACAGCCATGCATTAAACCTGAGCAGTTTGTGCAGAATATTGCATCTTGCATCATCATCTGGTCAGCTTGTCATTATCATTATGCTTAATATGAACGCAGGAGAACAACGCGTTTGCTCCGAGATTAAGTGCCAGAATCTTGATCAGAATCCGGAGCGTTATGAGTTTATACGTACAGGGAGAATTAATGTCACACTAACTTGAGCGGTCGGTGTCATCCGCGAAGGTCACTTGGATGGAATGCCCGTTGTTGAGGATTTCAAGGCAGGTGGCAGGGTCATACTTCAGGTGGAGCGGCTTCAGCCCGGCGTCGTGTCTTGCTTGGTCAGGTACGATGTTAATAGGAGACTGACGGGCTCCATCGGCAACAGGGAAGGATTTTGCCCAGGTTTCTGGTCCTAGAAATTATATAATGATAACACTGTGATTAATAATAATCTATGAACAGACTCCTTATTTATTAAATTATCTGCGCACTTGGGGATTGTGGATGTGAACGCATCCCCAAACGTGCAGAGTTTAAAAAAAAAACAATAATAAATAAAATCTGTGCTGCGGATCTCTGGTCCGTGAATGCCCTGTCCTCATTCATTTAGCAGCCCGCTTGCTGGTGGGACTGGTTTTTAGCGCACCGTTCTGTAATGTTCTGCAACATATTTGATATTTTATACGTGCAATGAGCGCCTCACCATTTTCAGCTTCGTATCCCCAAGACATTGTTACAGTACGGATTTATGGCTAAGCAGAGCTGTAATTCCCTAAAGCGACTCGTCCCCCAGTGCAGAACAGCTAGTGTCCTCCACCTGACAGCTGCAGAGCTTATATAGGGTCCCAGTGTGCGGCGTGTCCGTCAGGCAGCCCGGGAGGAGTTTAGTTGCGCCGCAACGCTACAACGAAACGGATCGATAAGGCTCTCTCTCTCTCTCTCTCTCTCTCTCTCTCTCTCTCTCTCTCTCTCTCTCTCTCTCTCTCTCGGAATCTGCGGTGCCTTAAAAGCTTCATTGGAAGGCGCTAATGAGATTTAGCCCAGACGCAGCGCAGTGACACATTCAAACGGCTGCAGCTGTGTCCTTGAAAATATTCGCGTTAATACGCAAGCGATCAGCAAAGACAGACGGACTTTAAATGATCACACACAAAGTTGTCACAAACATCAGTGAGTACAAATGTCACAAACCAATCATTAAACCACACGATAACTGAGAAGCACGTAAGCGTAAAAAGTGCCGCTGGAGCAAAAACTTTCGGAGATATCTGGCATTATTTTTTTTATCTTTATTATTTTCATTTTGCTGCATTATTTGCCCAGGTTCTCAGTGATGCAAATATCCGGCCTAAACAATGAGTCAGTGTCACACTGGCCAGTGTTCACCGATAAAGAAAACGTGCAAATGACACAATTGTCACATTTGCATTACTAGGTTATTAAAGAGAAATTATCCAAGAAACAAAAAACATGACTGTGCTTCGAACAAGACAGCAGACCGCATTTATCTCAGACAGATTTAACTTGTGGTGGAGGTGAGGTCTAACTCCACAGATCATCATACCCAAATACGTCTTCCTCCATAATTTCCAGTAACCTTTTGATTCCCAGCTGGCTACTGCAGCTCAGTGTACAATGACATAATACGGGTTTTGTTTTGCTTTTTCGTTTCAGAAAAATCACACAGCGTAATTATCAGAGCTGTTGTGGTACCCTAGCGCCACCTGGTGTTACTTTCCAGGCAGCACAGCAACGTGTTGCCGGTAGAGGGAGCTGATCTGTAGCGAGCTCCAGCGACGTCGCTTACCTTTGCTTCACCGATTCTTTCTCGCTCTGCCACACACACACACACACACACACACACACACACACACACACACGAAGCATCTACACTTAAATGGATACTCAGTACAAACTGCGATTGCTAAAATAATCTATGCAACTAATAACAGTCACAGCACAATAATTAAGATCAAAACTCAAAGCACACACTGAAGGTGTCATGCACTTAATGAGGGAGAATGTAATGGTTTTGTGTTTGCATTTATTTAAAAATACACATTCATACAATAATGTTTTGCAGCAAGCTCGTTTGCAACCTTGCAACGCATTCTTTTAAGTGCACACTGTGAGAACCAGCTGTACTGCAGATTACCAGGCAGGCAGAGTCTGCTACTGCTATCAGACAAGAATACAAGTGCCACATTTTGAAATGTTAAATACTGTTAAAAAGCAAACAATGCAAACAAACAATAGGGGCTTTTGATTTTCATTTCAAGTAATGTTGAGTGAAGCTGAATGTATAGGTGTCATTCAGGACTGTACAAAGACACAAAAGTGTATCAGGATGGGGGTTGTAGAAAGGCCTGGTGTTCTTCAAGGGTATTATAGTAACTAAAATGACTAAAAAAAAAAATAAAAAAAAATGAGAGCACATGTGTACAACAGTGGTTTCCAAAATGGATGCCACAGCAACCCGTTACCTTGAAAATTGTAAAAGGCCAACCTTTATTTCCTACCATTAACTTAAACCAACCGTTAAATATTGTACTTGGCAAATATAGAACTACCCAAATAGCTTCTTATCTGCAGAAACATTGCTGCTTGCGAGAAGAGAGACCACAACAGTGGGGAGTTCATTTCCCACTTCCATCATAAAAAGAGAGCATTATTGGCACATTGTACATAAATGATCAAATATAAAAAATAATTATTCTGCAGAAAAATGGCCCCCCATCAGTGTTATATGGATCAGTATTACTGCAGCAGATGTTGCTAGAGTTCACTTTAAATACATTATATTCTGTTTAATCTCCAGTAGTGCATCATATTCTATAAAATCATGTCTGTAGTTTGGTTGTCATTTCAAAAAGGTATATTAAATTTTTTTTTTTTGACAGAAAAAAAAAAAAAACTAAAATGACTAAAAATGATATTCTGTCAACAAATACAATGTATGAAGGAAGCGTTGCCTGAGGTGGAGGGGGATAAGCTACGACCTACGGAGTTATGCTCAGACTTATGGGTGTTTTTGTCATACCCATCTCACAAGGGCAACTGTTGGTCCTTACTGGCTCAAGTCTCCACCGATGGAAGTCACATTTGTACTGCAGCCATAAAGAGAGTGGCGGAGCGCTGAAGTCAACAACAACAACAACAACAAAACAAACACCAAGGTCGAGTCCCGCCAGAAGCTGACTGGATGAAAGCTACTCAGAGATCCAGAGACAAATACAGCTGTAAGAAACTGTTCTACAGGATGACTTACAGAAACCTTTAAAACCCATGCACCGGACACTGTCTCTCTCCACCATTGTTGCCCAAGCTGAAGTAAATTGAAGTTAAACTTTTAGGGAGGGGCAAAAACAGACAGCTGTAAAGGAGAGGTGTGTGGGTGATCCATAACAGGAAGAATGGGAAGAAATTAGATGATCATAGCAATGCCAAAAAAAGAAAAAATGATTTAAATCATAATCCAATTAATCTCCCAGTATTATCAGTAATCACTGTGACAGTGCTATTAAAATAGTCATCACTTCTACTTAAATTCTGTGGTCTAAAAGATTCACCTACTAGCACTTGCAAACATTATTGAGTTGGATCTGGTGATCTTGTAGATGCGTTCAATTCATTTCTTGATGATCTGGAGAACCTCTGGACAGGCTAGATAGGGAATAATGTACTGAAAGCATGTAACAAAAATCTTACAGATAATGCCACTGCTGCATCTTATTTTACAATGCTAGCACTTGTAATGTCCCATTTGCTTCTCTGAAAAGGGCACAACAGTTAGTGCTTGATGGCTTTTCTTTTAGATGTATGCAAAAATAACTAAATGTTATCTCTTTTGTAAAACAATGTTGATTTATTATGTACAGTCTGACTTTGAAACACCTATTTTTAATCCAACATCTCTGCATCCAGACTTCATAAGAGTGTTTCTAATAAAGTCCAAAATGAAAACTGGTTTGGATAAGCGGAAGAGAACGGATGGATGGATGGGCTTAACACCTGTGAGCACCTGCCACCAGAGTTGGAGTTTTACTCCCCCTAGTGGTGGCAACTTTAATAAGGCAAAAACTAAGTAGGCTAAACTGGATTTCTGCATCCATATCAAGAAGTAAAGATGGCACATAGCTCAGTGACACATTCAAACTGACAGTGGGCTCCAGCTGTGACAATGGACATAGCTGCAAATACGCAAAAACATCATCAACTATAGTGAAAGATAGATGAACTGACAATGCAATCATTAATTCATGTTAAATGATAAGCATGTAAGCATAAAAGTGCCTCTGCAACAAGAAATTACAGGAGTCATATCTATTGTGATTTTGGGGCAGCCCATGCCAATCTTCTGCATTATTTGTCTATGCTGTGACTGAAGAAATATACATGATGCATAATACATTTGGCCTACACAGCATATGAGCAGTGTTTACAGATCACAAAAAGGTGCAAATAAATGGCACATTTGCATTAAAAAGAATTGAAATCAAAATTTGTGAAGAAACAAACAAACAAACAAAAACACGACCTGCCCCTCTGAATGTGGCAAAAAACAAAACAAAAAAACAAAACAGTGGATTACACCAACTGTCCAAAGCAATGGGCAGTGCACAGGGGGAGGTGAGAGAAGAACATGCAGGCAGGGTGGAGTGGGTGGAGATGAGTGCCAGGGGTGATTTGTGTCAGGGGTGATTTGTGACAGAAGGATAGCAGCCAAAGTGAAAGGGAAGGTTTACAAGATGACCAGCTATGATATACTGTTTGGAGACAGTGGGACTGACAAAAAGACTAGAGGCTGAGCTGAAGATGCTCAGGATAAGAAATGAGTACATCAGAGAGACAACTCGGGTTAAGCAGTTTAGAGACAGCATTAGAGAGGTAAGACTGAGATGGGTTGGACATGTGCAGAGGAGGGCTAGTGGATATATTGGACAAAGGATGTTTAGATTGGAGCTGCCAGGCAGGAGGAAAAGAGGAAGATCTCAGAGAGGATTCATGGATGCAGTGAAGGAGGACATGACAGAGGAAGATGCTAGGGATTGGTTGAGATAAAGGCAGATGACCTGCTGTGGTGACCCCTAAAAGGAGCAGTCAGAAGAAATTAATTACATACAGAAACAACTTATGGTGGTGTGTGGCGGTATTATGATGCCACCTGTTGTTGCTCACTGAGACTACAAGGCTTGAGGGAAAAAAACAAAACAAAAAACCCCGTCATTAGTCTTTTTGTTCCCACGTTCAATTAGAAGGTAAACTAAATAGTTTTGATTCAACTTAATCAAAAAAAAAAAAACATAAAAAGATCTGCAAACGTGCCAAAAATCGTGTTTTCTCCCGAGTAAACTTCAAAACTGTTCTAAAACAAAGACTTTGCCATATAAAACGTGAAGTAAACAGTTTTGTGTGTGGGAATTTAGGCATCAGAAGTAACAGAGCAAAATGGAAACACTTTATATTTATTTGCAAGGACAGAATACTTTTTAAAAAAATAGTTTACACTAAATATAATTTTAGTTCTGAGGACATAAATTCATCACTCTTTTTTTTTTAAAAAAAACGAAGATACGCAAAGAAACTAAATGACCGAAGACCATTTACCTCATTTGTCCGAAGGAAAAAAGTCTTATGAAAGGTAATTTTGCATTGATTTCAGCAAGTCTAGAAAAACCAGCTACTGAAAGGTCCGGCAGCTTTAACAAAGTCTTAGGCTTCAGTAGTTCTTGGTTATCGTGATTTATTTTTACATTAACATTTCCAAAGCAACGTAAAAAGAGAGAAACAATTTCCTTGTTCAGGTGCCAGTCTGTTGCCTATTTTTCAATTATTCTTTTTTTTTTTTATTCCGGTAACAGACACGTAGCCGTGTTAGGATCGTCGCGGACAAATGACGTCACCGAGAAGGCACGCTTGTGTTTTGGAGCAGCAGGAGGATTTCAACGCTACTCTTCGAGTAAGCTCAGTAAGTACTTTATAAACTTCCCACAGCTGCACGCTTAGGAACTGTTGTGTCAACACAAATAATTTATAAGAACAACTCGCTTAGTTTCGTCGTCTTCATGTGTACAGCAACACCGGGACGCGTGTTAGGCACGCGCCTAACTAGCTGGTAAGAGCACTGTTTACCTTAAGTATTATTATATGTTGTAAAAAAAACCCCCAATACTAATTATCACAATACTGATGACGTTATTC